>OU015464.1:33906628-33916628 GCA_907164805.1 Brachyptera putata
ACGTATGCATCCACCGCCTGGTTGACTGCTCGTTACTAGCAGACGAGAGATCAGTTTGGTTGAGTCTCATACTGCCTATTCTTACACTGCCTACGCTGCCTGTACACCCTTCTCGTATCACACTGCCTATACGAGATTTCCCCAACTTTCCCCACTTGGCATCCCAGTTTGGTCATATTTTGTCTTGTAGTGCCTACCTTACGCTTCCTACCGACATCCCAGCGGGATTGTTTTAACATTCCCTTCCCGCTTCATTCTCTATTCCCCTCGCAGTTATTGGTGTCAAGTTCGAACAATGAAACACTTGAATATTTACCTCTATCAAATCACGTTGTTTCTCAGTAAGACAAATCTGATTGATAAATGAAAATCTGGGAGAATAAACATTAAAATATAACTTTTCCTTCGAAGATATTACAGTTTAAGCCTTTTTCAACTAAACGTGAGCAAAATACGAGGGAGAAACATTCAAGAATACTGAAACCTAACCCAATTAACCCCAATCGTATAGCTTTTCTGTGCCCTTACCAATTTTTCGGAATAGTAACTTTTGCGGCATAACTATACACCTAACTGGGATGCCAAATTGGGGAAGTTGGGGTATCGACTTCGTAGGCAGTGTGAGATAAAAGGGTGTACAGGACCTAATACATTTCGTGCTACTGCTAGCTAGCTCTAAGAGGCTAGGACTATGATTGGTTGATATCGACTACAAGAGTGACGTGTCATGGCAACATCTCTAGTCGCTATATATTTACATTGTTGTTAGCGCAAAATCCTAGCCCTGCTCATGAGGTGGGCTTCGAAATGTGATGAATTATTGCAGTCCAAGAGACCGTGACTTTGTTTTTACAGTAATTATGTTGTCATTGTTGGTAGCTTTTTCAATAAGCACTAACCAATCAAAGTGCTAGAGCTAGCTAGGCCTATAGCATGTTGTTAGTGGTTTATTAGGTACGGGTCCAGGTAGCGTAGGCAGTGCACGAATAGGCAGTATAAGACTACACCGATCAGTTTATTCAAGTCTGAAAAGCTGAGGCGTCGGTTTTACCTCCCATCAGCAGAACACGGCCATCTCGGTCCTTTGTACGTCTTGTCATTTGAATATCGAATTTATTAAATGTGTAATCGTGTTAGGTTTTGTCTGCTATCAGGGTTTGGCACGGCTCCGAAGAGGCCGGGACAAAAAGCGCGAGGTGAAGTGGCTTTTGTTGGCAAGCCCTCAGCAAAAACACTGCTTGACCAATCGACTGCGTGGGGCAAGTCAAACAAATCTGACGGACATGTTCGGAGGATTTGAGCTACGTTGTTGAAGACTAGGAAAACGCCATATATGCGTTGTTAGACGAGCGGATAGTAATAGTATGGGTAAAAATGGGTAAAAACTGCTTCGAGTGGTACCAATTTAGCACATTCTATGTTTTTTCTTCAAAATGGCTGAACCAATCAAGCTGAAAATATCCAGAAATGTGTCCCAAAATGTAATTCAACTTCATGCAAAATTTTATTTTTTGGAAATTGGAAATATTCTCTTTTTTCCCGCTGTGTTATTCTAATGGGTATTTTTGAAATTTCTAAAATTCATACAAAAAAAAGTTACCACCCGATAATGCCACAAAACTATACAGAACTAAGTTAGATGAGGAACCATATTGAAAAAAAGTTTGAAGTTGATAGCTGTAGTCGGTTGACCTGTGGAGAACCGACAAAAAAACATGAAGAAAAAAAAATAAAAAATAAAAACGAACACCAATTAATTTCAGTATGTCAAATTGAATCCTCGCTAAAGCTCGTCTTATAATCGATCAGGCTCTAAACATGTGCTATTGCGACTTGAGAACATAAACCAATATGCATTGAGGGTTGCGTTGGTTCGCCGTGTTCAGATGGTGTCTCAACTTAAACCGGAAATGCGTTCCATTTCCTGATCTCTTGCCTTAGAACACCCGATCGCTTCTCTATCTAGTGTTGTTTTGTAGGAACTTGATGTCATGCCTTCTATATACCTCAAATATTCGCATCTAAGATGCAGTGCAGTATGCCATCCAAGATGCGGTGGAAGTAAACAACTGCGTTAGGCTTATGAAGAAGTATATTAACTGGTAACGCAATTAAATGAAATATGAAAACTTATTTGTTTGTGACATGTGGATTTCTCACACGAATTCGATTACATCAACAAATCGTCCAGATGTAAGTTACTTGCAATATAGCTTGCGTTTTTATGAATTATTATTATGAATTACTTCACAATTTAAATAATGCACAATTTATCCTCTCCATCTCCGTTTTACTTCATATAAAAAACTGTTTCAGACAACTGAGCAAACGCAAACGTCATTTTGTGTGTATTTGTAAACAAAGTTCGTTCGTTTTATTACTACTCACTACGCATAATCGGTTGTTCTAACAATTTGGATGTTAAATTGGTTCATATTTTTAACATGGGAAAGATTCACCATATCGAGGCCGGCGAACAACGCAACCCTCAATGCATCTTGACCTAAACCAAGCAGTCAATGAAACTGATGGTCATTCAACATGTACTCTAGTCCAGGCAGTGAATGAAGAAACTTCTGATTCTTGAAGCCAGGTTTATTTCTCCTAATAAAGACTTACTTGGAAACAGTACACAAGGAAACATTTTTTGTGTGAGTTTTTCACGGCATGGGATGTCTTCAGTTAGAAACAAAAACTTGAGAACAAAGTATAAACTAACATCAGACAACAAACACAATGACTCGAAGTTTGAAGTTCAGCTTTTGTTTGTTTTTTCGGTCTCCTGGCAACCATTTACTATCTTGATCGGTCATGAACGAGAAACTCTTCAATTATTCCACTTTCATCAGATGAGCGTAGCGAAGACTTCCATTTTAATCACGAAACAATCGTGATTAGTCGTTATGTTTTAGTGTGTGTGTGTGTGGGTGGGTGGGTGGGGGGGGATTTGTACGCGGCATACAGTCGGGCTTGAAACTTTCTCTGGACAATAGTGTCGTACCAGAATTAAGGTTGAAATGGTTTTGGAGATAAATCGGCTCGACGGTTATTCGAGGAGAAAATCGAAATCTTTGAAAAAACCCCTCAAGAAAAGTATACCTGCCGCGGGTAGATGTTTCAATTCTCCTACTTTGTCTAGTTCACATGAAATGGTCAGAATAGGTTGATATTGTTTTGATACATATTTCTGAAGATAATTGAAAAAAATTGGTTCTGTCGTATTTCAAAAAATAAATTAGGCTTATTATGAAAATGACCAACATTACTGACGTTTGTGAATGAGAATCTGCAGGCTGCATGACCTTGAATTATAAGAATGAGATTATATGTATGAATGTGTGTATATAGGCTTATAACGCTCGAGTACATTCCATATACGTATCTCGCTCATTTGAAAACCATATTACACGATGGTTGAATGCATGGAACGATTGGGTTGGTTGAATTGATGCGCGCATGCGCACTAGACGAATCGCTAATCGTTTGGTTGAATGGATTCCAATGGACTCGTATAGAAACAGTTCTGAATGCAATCATCGACTCGAACCCACGTGATCCGATGCGGCCAATAGGAGACTGCCAAATAAGCCCGCCAAATGAACAGCTGATTTCCACGTTAATAATTTTTACTGTATTGCGGTAACATGGTGGCCGTGCCTGACAAGGTTGTGAACCATTCCATCAATCAGGCCATAAAGTGATGTGTATCAAGTCAATTGGCTGGTTGGCGTGACCTTGAGGAATGAGTTGATTGCATTGCTTCGCAACTAACACCGTGTAATACGGGCTTCACAACGCATGTGCTGCGTTTTCCTAGCTGTAGATTGTATTGCCGCGTCTTTTCCTCGCCTCTCTAGTGCCCGTGTGGTCCAGCAGACGCTTGGTTCCTTGTTCAAACAGCGCGGGGAACCAGATGCGAGTTATCTGCGTGCGGCGAGTGTCGACACCACGTGTGCGGAGAGCAATCAACGACGGTTCGTTCTTTATCCAGACGATATCTCCAGGATTCATGGGGAGAAGAGTCCAATTGCACGGTCTCGTGAAAACATTTTTGTATCGTTTATACTGACAAAAGCTTGAATAAAGAGGAAGGGGGAGGGGGGCATATCGCTTCGTACAGAAATCAATTAATGTTCTGCTCGGCGTTGAAACATTCGATTCACGGTATTTATTTCGATACTCGATGAATACGAGAAACTTGCACGCACAATCTACTTGTTCAATCTCGCTAACAGAAGAAAGGTGTGCACTAACTTTTAAAAAACTTTTCGATTGAAGAAAACAAAGTTAGGTTTTGTCTCCTTTCGCTTTACACGTAACTATATGCGTAACTTACATGAATCCCTTCTTTTTGACCCCAATAACCTCCTTCCTTTTCTGCCACCCTGTTCTCTATAAGAAGCATGAAACTTTACTAACTCGTTATTTTCTCGTCACCGTTCTCTCTGGGGGCGGGGGCGGACGGGGGGCGGGGGGTGGGAAGGTCACGCCTTCGCTAGGATTGAAGAAATTGCCCCTTTAGGAGGAACCAAATCTACTTACTTTCAACAAAATATACACCACTTTTACTTCTTCCGAAACTGGCAAGAAAAACTCAGCGACTTAATGGTATTGCAAAGGTTGTTCTCGTCACACGAATCCCTAGATAACATAATTGCATCAGCATTTCGTGTTTTATTTTGAATAGACTGTTATCTATCGGGCTTGGTCGAGCCACCCTTTGTTTGTAGTCACACGGGTTTAATTTGGATCGTTTCCAAAGCAGGCCAGGCGTTTCTCGAGGGCCCTGTTTGGCATCGATTATACCAGCACTTGGGTCTATCCGCCCACACGACTCTTGTGCGAATAGCTAATTGCCTATTAGTCCGCTGTCCTTCAGCGGCTTGTACTTGAATCACAACATCTCGCGTCAATCAAGTCAAGGTCAACCAAAACGAGTACTAGCAGGGTAGGGGGGGGGGGGGGGGGCGGTCCCCTTATGACCCCCTCATCAAGAGGAATTACCACTTCAATGATACCCATGAAGGAAACATTCTGGTTAACCATCCCCCCCCCCCCCCCCCCCTATGATAGATTTGCTCTTAAAATGGAATTAAGTTCTTAGTTTTAACAAAGAAATACCACACCGAAGTTTCTTCTCCTATGTATACGCCCCTGATCGCCAACATTCGTGTTTACTGAACATCTGCTCTTGACTGATGACGCGTCATTCACGCGTCATAAGAGAGCGATACGCTTGATAATTCGCAGGGTAATGAAAGCATTCACAGGTATTCTGGTTTTACTTCAAGAAGTTTTCTTCAATGTAACTATCAGCTACATCAAGCAGTCGCTTCTGATTGGCTCAGGGAATAAGATCCTGACAGAAATGAAGAGCATGAAGTCCCATTCACGATTAAACTTGACCTTAATCTTATCCTTCATCTTCAGGCTGTAAACTTAATAAAATGCTATACCTCATCCACGACACTATTCCTACGTATAATTTCAACCAGTTAAAACATCTTTTTCAATCAGCTGTTAACTTGAGCGCAACATAACCTAAAAGTAATCTACCCAAATTCTAGTGAGAGCTTTTAATAATTTTTCCACAGTTTATGATACGTAATATAAGAAATTATAGAATTAACTTATTTTAGTTTTCAGAATGTCGTATAATTCATTTTCACAGCATTGCGTATTGTTCCCAATGTTGTTATTAGTTGTTAACAAACAATAGGCTATAGACACATTCTGCCAAAATGGCGGTCGACCGTGTCCGTATGCTTGAACTAGGCGCTGATTGGTCGATTCCTACGTTTTCAGTAAACTTAAGGAACCAAGTTTGAGGTTTGCAAACTTCTACGTTACTGCTATTGTTAAGTACTAAGTTTAATGCTGTCGTGAACAGTAACGAGAAATACCGTATGACAAACAATCTGTAAGTTCCTAAGTTTAGGGTTGAGTTTAATCGTGAATGGGCCTTAAGAGTTGGAATTAATAAATACGCCCTAAGAAGCACACACAATTATTGTCGACAGTTATAATGAGTTAAATTCTATGATAACATGAGTGACAAGAACAGAGTTGTATATTATAGTGAAACCAGATATTTGTACCAACTTTTTCAACTCACCACGGATTGTTATTTGATACAGTATTATATATATAGGCCTATATATATAGGCCTATATATATATATATATATAGGCCTATATATATATATATATATATATATATATATATATATATATATATATATATATATATATACCTCAGGCCTATATACCGGTACATGTAGCGCAGTGGTTAACGCGCTCGCTTCATGTGATCCGGCAGACGAGGGGTTTTCGGACCCGGTTCGATCCCCGTCGCTGTCTATCTTTACAGGGGTTTTTCATGGTTTCCCTCTGTAGTCCAGGCCTAGGCTAATGCAGGGATGGTTCCCACATTATAAGCCACGACCGCTACTCTCACAATATCCTTCATATCACACAAGAAACCTTCATCTCATCATCCCATCATCTCACGAGGTATCATTACAGTGCGTCGATAAACCCAATATGGGCCTATATATATATATATATATATATATTCATCTTGTGTGTTGGATTCTGTCTCTGATTTGTTGAGTGTAGAAGTCGCTTGTGTTTGTTTTGACGCATGCGTGGGAGCGTCTTTCTACCTCAGCCATAGCAATACCAGCCATGGGGCTGGCTGCTACCAAGACGTAAGACGTTCTTTGTTATACTCGTTCAATGGAATCCAATTAGCCTAGCTAAGTTTCTAGTTTCACGTCAGCAGAAGTTATCAGACAAACTTCAGTTGAACAAAACTACATAAGGGAAACCTAGCCACAAACATTTATGATTTTTGTTGTTATTTATTGATGTATCAATGTTATAAAAAAGTATATTAGAAATTTGAAGTGACAAAAATGTTGGAAATTCTTTTACGTCAAGCGCATTCGATTGAACTGTTTAGTTTAGCTTAAGTCCAGTTGTTTCACGAACACGTCATTTTTTTTTTTTATTACAATGTTGCTTAATGACCCCACCAACAGCTAGGTTATTCGGGGGTACGAATGAGCGGGTGATAATGGAACGATGAAATGATGATAGGTGAAAGGACGTTCACAAAAACCCATGCCTTATGCGGGACTCGAACCCACGCCCAACGGTGACTTCAGTTACTATCGCTAGCGATAATTGACTTAGCCACCGGGGCGGCGGAACACGTCAATACCACAAACGATGAAATATAAATGGTGTATGTATATAACGCGAGTGCATGTTTCGATAACATTTTCAGTGTCAACTAAAACATAAATTATCATAGTTGCTTTCCGGATGAACATATTGTTGTGAAACTGCTGCACACCGTTCAGAGAAGTACTTTCTAGAATACGGTCGATTCATAATAAACATTCACAATATTTTCAAAAATGTTGATCCTGGATGATCACACTTCTTGCTCTTTGTACGCAATAACATCACTTCTATAATTAGAATGAACTGAAATCCATCAAGCCATACTTCTCAATAGTAGTTCGAGGCATTTGAAGCAAAGGAATACGCCGAGGAATGACCTCGGAGAAACACCGAGTACAGTTGACTCGTGTACTGCGATAAAGAGTTTGAAGAGACTGCAATAGCCACTTTAGACGATCAACTTTATCTGAAATTAATTTCTGAAAAGTAGAATACCTACGTTTCCTATGTTGCCTACACACGAGCAAGGAAATCTTGCACTTGCATGCACGAATTTCACGAAGTTAAAATACGTTCAACTTTTACTGCAATCTTACACCGGTGACCAATGAGCGAGGAGCCTTTGGTCACGTGCATTTCCGTTGACTCCGTATATGATCTACAAACCGTACATCGTCATTCACCATTGAATATACCAAAAAAGGAGACTGTATACGTTTGGACAACGTGACTGTGTGTATCGCTAATTTGACATCAGCGTTTTAGGTTATGTTATTGTTATTGTTCGAATGTCTAGACAAAAACCGAAGTCAAGTTTGGAATAATATGTAGGTAACAAGGATGGTATATGTAGGCATAATCAAGCGAAACGTGTCTTCAAAGTTGGGTTATGTTGGCCTACATTGCAAGTTGGGGTAAATTGACACTGGAAGCGCGCATGAAAGTCGAAAGTCTATCGATCCTACTTTTCAAATATTGCCACCGATTTCGCTACTAGAATGAAAATTTCGCATAAGAAGTTGCAAGAGCCTTTACACCATTGCAATTTTCTTGCAATTACGTACAATTCTTGAAATTTCATGCAACTAAAATTGATCGTGTAAAGAGCACTTTAACATCACTTCACCTGAATGAATGAGAGGAATAATAAATCACGTGACAGGCACAGGAACACGTGACGAGTTGATTGTTGAGCAGTTGTCTGATAACGCCACGTTGTGTTGTGTCGGCTGATAAACGCACAAGAAATGAGCAAGAGCTCACAATTCCATTTCCCGTGTTCCCAACAAAGGCTGGCAAGAAGAGAGTTGTCATCACTCATCTCGCGCTATCAGCAGCTTCCCGATCAGGATTATCGGACCAGTGCCAACCCGGCCACGGCAATATTACTTCCTCGCAGGAAAAAACCTTTTGTCACCGAGCGGGAGAAATATTTCTCTTGGAAATCGAGAGTAGCATAGAGGAGAGATTAGTATTCTTGTGAGTGAATGATATATATTGTGTATCTGTTTGAAAAAGACTCATCGGAAGCGATTCGAGACAAGAAATACGACCAGCTGAGAGCATAAGCTGGTATCAAAGAAAATGTTGATTCGATATTATTTTATCGGAATCTAATAGGTTTAGTATTTTGTCTTTTTGAAATGGTCTTCTATTAAGGGGATGCGTGCACGGTGCTCATAAAAATAGAGAAATTCACCTTCACTATTTTGTGTATGTTGAAAAATGTGTGTAATTGAATGAAAAGTTCAGATCTCCAAGATTGTATGCTTTTTAATTAGTATGACAATCTATTCCAGTGAATTCAATAAGTTTTAAGATAATAAGACAATGAATAAGAAGAATGTGATGAAATTCATTGACGTATTATCTCAAAACTGATTGAATTCACAAAAATGGAATGTCATATTAATTAGAGAGCATGAAATTATATTGGAGATGTGAACTTTTCATTCAATTACACTGGTTTTTGAACATAGAAGAAAGTTAGTGAATGTGAATTTCTCTATTTTTATAAGCACAGTGGATGAACCCCCTTAAGTTCAATATTGAGTCCAACGATGAGCCGTATTGTTGACTCATATCGATTCATTCATGTCTATAAAAGAATGCTTTTGCCTGAAATTATATTTTTTTAATTACATTTTCAATCGTGTGCTAGTAGTGTTGAACCGGAACCTTCATCTCTAAGGCTTGAACCACCCGTGCGCTAGTGCTGAGGGATAGGGGGGACGGTCGCTCGGAACCTTCATATCTCGTGGACACAAGTTACACACGAGAGATGAAAGCTCGAACCACCCGTGCGCTAGTGCTGAGGGATAGGGGGGACGGTCGCTCGGAACCTTCATCTTTCGTGGGTTCACTTGAACCAGGCGTGGTGTGGGATTCAACCCGTCTATCCAGGATTGTCCCGTTTTCTTCATCTTGTCCCGGTGTGCTCACAACTTTCAGCCGGGACGCATTCTGCCCCGATTTTACCAAGAAGTCATTTTTCGGTATGCCTAAATTATACTACAGATGCAAAAGAATGGATGTATCAATATCCATTGGACGCCAACAGAACAGTACAAAAACCAGAGATGAATATTCAAACAGGTGAATCCAACTCTGATTTTCAGTCATCTCAACTTCGGATTCGTAAATCAGGACGAATGTTTCGGCTGATCCGTTCAACTTCAGGGTCACGTGACTTGAGTCGCGCGGGACTCGAACTCCGGCTGTCTGGTCACTGATGTGGCGATCGGCTGTCCCCCCCATCACGCAGCACTAACAGTCGGGTGTGTTGCTCACATTGGACTCCATTCAGCCAT
>OU015464.1:33921628-33949128 GCA_907164805.1 Brachyptera putata
CATTGAGAAGTAACTGCAGGCCCTACATAGAGTCTTCCAGATCTGTGTGCGTCCGTGAGTTCCTTGAGTGTGCGCTTGCGCGCGCACGCTGTCGCGGGTTAACGAGAGGCCTCTTCCACTGCATCACACATGGCCGGGTCAAAGGTCACAAGGCATACGTGATTAGCAGAGGGACTTTCATAGGTTATAACTACGTGTTTGTTTTCTCCACAGTAATGTGGAATCATTTGACATGAAACATTGGCTATTTATCAAACTTTGATATACGACGTGAGTACGCAATGTTGTTGTTCCCATGTTTCAAACATGAGGGGTCAATCTAGTATTTATAGTGTTCTCTCATCAATGATGTATGTGTATGTTATGAATGAATTATATTTCACCTGCCTGCTCGTATTGCTTGCTGATCAATGTAGAGCGGAGCTGGCCGCCAATGAATACGAGACTGATGTGGGAAAATTCTTCGCTTCACCTCACAAGATATCACTGCACGCATCAATCACCTCCTCTCCTCCCCCCCTCCCCCCCCAGCTCTCTTGATACACTGCACAGAGGCCGTGTGATGGGTGAGCCTGTCCCTACTTGCTGCTCACGCACGGCCTGGGCCTGTCTTATGACAAGAGCTAGACACTGGCACTACTCACCATGTCAAATACGATACATATAGGTGCAATACATATCGAGCAATCGGACTATTGAGCTATCGGACTATCAAACGATTGAAATATCGAGCTATCGAGCTATTGAGCTTCGAAGCCATCGAGCTATAAAGCTATCGACCTATAAAACTATCGACGTATAAAGATATCGAGCTATCGAGCTATCAAGCTATCGAACTATCGGCCTATCGAACTATCGGCCTATCGAGCTATCGAGCTATCGAACTATCAAGCTTTGAGCTATCGAGTCATGAAGCTATAAAGCTTCCGAACTATCGAGCCAGAAAGCTATCGATCTATAAAGCTATCGAGATATAAAGCTATCGAGTTATAAAGCTATCGAGAAATAAAGCTATCGAGCTATAAAGCTAACGAACTATCGAGTTATAAAGCTATCGAGGTTCATCAAAGTACTACTCGCTTTGTTGATATTTTATTGAACTTGTTGAGCGTGAAATGATATTGATCCTTGTTTCAGGCAACACTGCAAGATTTAATGGATTATGAAGTTAATAATGTCCTCAAAGGATTGGGGTTTGTTTCGGTTTGTGTTGTGCAATTAACGTGCTCTTTGAACTGCAGATCGAGGCTCATGCTATTGTCACAGAGTTGGCTCCACAGCGAGACACAGAGTGTGATGACGTCACATGGCAAGCTTTCTTTGACACGCCCCCCTTGTCGTCATTATGTTCGCTCCGATTGAAGAAATGAGTGTATGAAAAGTATGGAGAAGTTGGTTCGCGAAGAGAGAAATACAGTTTATGGGCAAGTTTTATTGACTGGAGCTTTCCTTTGCTTGAAACGCTCCTTTCCATGTGAGGTGACGCCTGTAATGCGATCAGCGCGCCCGTCTCGAGTATTCTCAGGCCTGAGTGCTTGGGCGTCTCGAGTATTCTCAGGCCTGAGCCGTGTCGTCTTGGAGCTACTCTTTAAAGACGTTTGTAAAGCAATTCAGGAGGTTGCCATTCTATAGAGCAATAAGCCTGCGCATCGGTTAACAAGAAAAAACTTGAAGATGAAATAGAAAACACGAATTACAGTGAATGTTTTTTCCTCTTGATGTATTCGAGTGAACTGTTGGCTCTACAAGTAGTCAGCTAAAGCGGCTGGATGTAAATTGTCAGGACTTTACAGGCTCTCTTCCCCGAGCTAGCAGCTAGAACGACTCAAGCCGAGGCTTGGGAGCGGATCGAAAATACTAGACTGAATTCGGCTGAGTTATTCGCTTAGTATATTCGATAACAGGGAGTAAAACTGTTTCACTCAGTTCAAAGAAGATTTGTTTGAATACCTGTTTGAAAGTATTGTCGATTTTTTTCCTTCACATATAGCTAACTAATTGAGAGCTGATTACAAAGGATATAATAAATACAGTCAGACAAATATTATCATATTCGTGATCAAGTAGGCTACTATAACAACTCATTGAATATTTGAGACAATAACTGGACAGTAAAAAAATATATATTCTGAGAGTGACTGATAACAGAGATCCACCAACTAATCCACATGAGCTACGTCAACCACATTTTACATTCTTGATTATTATTGTTTGCTTGACTACCCCACCAACAGCTAGGTTATACGGGGGTACGAATGAGCAGGTGATTATGAAACTATGAAGTAATGATAAGTGAAAGAACGTTTATAAAAAAACATGCCTTATGCGTGATTCGAACCCACGCCCAAAAGTGACTTTAGTGTCTGAAGCGAGCCTCGGCTGACTGAGCCAAAGAGGACGGCTTTATGCATTATTTACATCCATAATTATTATATACACTCTCATACCAGTACCTTGAAAAGGCAAGATTCGAACTCGTATTAGGAAAACAAAACATAAATACAAGACTGACAATCAACGACAGTGTTTTATGTAATATTACACAGTTTTATTCTCATAGCTCGATGCCTGAATGACGTTCGACTGAGTTCCAGGGATGTTTCTGTTATAATAACACGAGTGGGGAGGAGAGGAAGGGAGGGGGAGGTTTTCTCAAGGGATAAGAGGGAGGGGGAGGGGGAGAAGAGATACATGCAGATATTGAATAGAAGATAAATACACGAATCAGGATTTCGATGTGAGGGTTAAAGAGACCGAGAGAAAGATTAAATGCACAAGAATGGAAACTGGAAGGACTAGACAATCGAATAGGATTTATACCAATATTTCTCCGTCACCACCAACCACTCTTGATCCTCCCCCACCCCCCACCCACCCCCCACCCACCCCCAACAGCCCCGGAACCATCCAATCCCTCGGTAGATAAACTGTTTTTCTTTGGAGTCTGGATTCCACGAGCGAGCCACTAAAAGGCAAGAAAGTCTTACACGTACCTTCTTGGCTCGGGTCCTAACAAGACGCGGAGGGAAGAGTTATTCCAAACGACATTAGCAGGTAATCTGATTTCTTCTACCCGGGGCTCTTTTTGTCTTTCTCTTCTTCTCTACCTTGTTATTTATTCTATCTTTGATTTCTTATTCATTTGCGTCGTCCATGCCCCCCTCCTCCTCCTCCTGGTTCACAATGTGTCTTTCTGCCAGCTCCGGATGGGGAGGCGGGGGGGGGTTAATTAAGCTATCGATTATGTCAACACAGACGTTTGATTTGAATAGGGAACAATAATAAGTACGGGAAGTCAGTCGGGTTTTGTTGTTATAGAGTTTCACTGCAGCGAGGTTTCGACGATTACATCGCCTGTGATTGTTGAGACGCTTGGTTTTACTCGAGACAGAAGATTCACAGGAACGTCTCGGAGTGTTGACATCGAGCTGTCGGGATCAGACGTCAGGCTCGGTCAGCTTGTCATGAGGCGAGGCTCGAACCAGGTCCGTTAGCGAGAACGTCGGTTGCCGCATGGTGGAACTGTCAATATGAAGCAGTATCAATATATCAATATATCAATATGAAAACGAACGCCACATAACCAAGCACAAAATGTACATCAGCCCATCAACATTAACAATGTACATTATTAATTTATCACATATTAATTTGTACTTATACGCAAACAAGTGTATTTCATATCAGGCTTATACGCATTCGTCTTGTTATATGTTGACTCATGAATGAAGAGTGAGTATTGAAACAAATGCTCACGACACAATTATTATTGCAAGCTATATACGTATTTAATGGAGAACTGCTTCTAGTTAATGAGTGGCGGCGCCATTAATCTACGGGCCCAAGGACGGCAGATGTGTTGCCAAGGCTGTGGTGTGTACAGCCCTGATGCAGTGCACTCATCACTCATCACTCATCGCTCATCGCTCATCGCTCATCGCTCATCACTCAGCACTCATCACTCATCACTCATCGCTCATCGCTCATCGCTCATCGCTCATCACTCACCACTCATCACTCATCACTCATCGCTCATCGCTCATCGCTCATCACTCATCACTCATCACTCATCGCTCATCGCTCATCACTCATCGCTCATCGCTCATCGCTCATCGCTCATCACTCATCACTCATCACTCACCACTCATTACTCATCGCTCATCGCTCATCGCTCATCGCTCATCACTCATCACTCATCACTCATCGCTCATCGCTCATAGCTCATCACTCATCACTCATCGCTCATCGCTCATCGCTCATCGCTCATCGCTCATCACTCATCACTCATCGCTCATCGCTCATCGCTCATCACTCATCACTCATCACTCATCACTCATCGCTCATCGCTCATCACTCATCACTCATCACTCATCGCTCATCGCTCATCGCTCATCGCTCATCGCTCATCGCTCATCACTCATCACTCATCACTCATCGCTCATCGCTCATCACTCATCACTCATCACTCATCACTCATCACTCATCGCTCATCGCTCATCGCTCATCACTCATCACTCATCACTCATCACTGAACACTCATCACTCAACACTCATCACTCATCACTCATCACTCATCACTCATCGCTCATCGCTCATCACTCATCACTCATCACTCAACACTCATCACTCATCGCTCAACACTCATCACTCATCACTCATCACTCATCACTCATCGCTCATCGCTCATCACTCATCGCTCATCGCTCATCACTCATCGCTCATCGCTCATCACTCATCACTCATCACTCATCGCTCATCGCTCATCGCTCATCGCTCATCGCTCATCGCTCATCGCTCATCGCTCATAGCTCATCACTCATCACTCATAACTCATCACTCATCACTCATCACTCATCACTCATCACTCATCACTCTTCGCTCTTCGCTCATCCCTCATCGCTCATCGCTCATCGCTCATCGCTCATCACTCAGCACTCATCACTCATCACTCATCACTCATCGCTCATCGCTCATCGCTCATCGCTCATCGCTCATCGCTCATAGCTCATCACTCATCACTCATAACTCATCACTCATCACTCATCACTCATCACTCATCACTCATCACTCATCACTCTTCGCTCTTCGCTCATCCCTCATCACTCATCACTCATCACTCATCGCTCTTAACTCATCACTCATCGCTCATCGCTCATCACTCATCACTCATCGCTCATCACTCTTCGCTCATCACTCATCGCTCATCACTCATCGCTCTCCGCTCATCACTCATCACTCATCACTCTTCGCTCATCACTCATCGCTCATCGCTCATTACTCATTACTCATCACTCATCGCTCATCACTCTTCGCTCATCACTCATCACTCATCGCTCATCACTCTTCGCTCATCACACATCGCTCATCACTCATCACTCATCACTCATCACTCATCACTGCTTACAACGCACAACAGCGTGAGCCAAATGATTGTGATTTGAACCAAAGTGCTGACGAATCAGATGCATGTCATTATATTGTACCGTATTATTTGTACGTGTTTATATGTGAAAGTAGTTTCCTACGATTCGACTAGCAGGCGTTTATCTTCCAGCAGAAGGACCACATTGTCGTGAATAATCAGTCAATGTCACCCCTCAAAACTTCAAAATAAAATTACGTAATGTTTTCTGTTGCTCATTCTAAACTTTGACTTAGGTCATTACTCGTGTAGTCTTCGACATGAGAATCACATCGAAATCGAAACTTCAGTATAAAATATCGATCGAAATATATCGAAATTTTCGATTAACATACGATACGATATGTAATCGAAAAAAAGCGTTCAACTCATCAGTCTTGACCTAGTTGTTAGTTAACGCTATACAAGCTGTGTGGGGTTGTGAAGGGGTGGGGGGGGGGGGGATAGTTCACAGGCTTGCAACTTTGTTTCTAACGGAACAAATTATGAGACTTAATGTTCCTAAAAGAACTTTTAGTTCCTAAAAGACTTGATGAAATGTTATTAACTTCAATGCCACGCAAGTCATAGCAATAGTAGGCCTACACTGACAGCAATTACGGGAACCTCGCGAGAATTGTTCCATCCATTTCAGGATCGTTTTCTTACTCAATTCGTTCTTTACGGTTGTTTACACTTTTCCGAACGATATTGATTACTTTTTCGAAATCGAATGTAGGCCCTATCGAATAGATCGAATATCTCGATTCGATATCGAATTGTTCGAGATTAAACGGCAACCCTGTAGTAATATTGCCTATCTGTTTCCCCACCAATGACAGCGGAGATATTAACTGAATATGAACCAACTTCCTGTTGTATCTCCATCAACCATGAAATTATGACAAGTTGAGAAGACAGAAAAAATGTTGTTGAATCGAAACTCTTTTTGAAAAATAGCTCCATGTGAATTACAGCGCTATCATAAATCATGTTGTTGGAAAATTAATATAATCTGTCGTTATAACGAAAATCTTCTTCAAGAATTATGAATCTCACTTATTATTATTTTTCTTATTTCGTTTATCTTTGTTCGCACTGTGAAGTATAATTTATATTCGTGGTTAAAACCAATAAGACGGATTGTGGAACACAAGCAAGGCTTGCGTGTTTCCAGACCATGACAGGTAATAAATCACAATAAAAACGCGAATAAAATGGAAATGAAAAACTGGCCCCTCATTCCAACTTTAACTGTATGTACATAAATAAACAACATTAAGAAGTTGAGATTAATCGCGAGAAACATTGACGTCTCTGCGAGAGAAGCGTAGACTCACGCGTCCTGGGTGCAATACAAGCGTAGACTCACGCGTCCTGGGTGCAATACAAGCGTAGACTCACACGTCCTGGGTGCAAGAGGAGCGTATACTTACACGTCGTGGGTGCGAGAGGAGCGTAGACTCACACGTCCTGGGTGGGAGAGGAGCGTATACTTACACGTCCTGGGTGCGAGAGGAGCGTAGACTCACACGTCCTGGGTGCAAGAGGAGCGTATACTTACACGTCCTGGGTGCGAGAGGAGCGTAGACTCACACGTCCTGGGTGCGAGAGGAGCGTAGACTCACACGTCCTGGGTGGGAGAGGAGTTCGCTTCCTCCCCATTCATAATCTTATTGCATCTTTCTACTTGTTGTCAGATCTTAGTTTTACTTTTTCCCGCCGTTTCATGTATTATCTTTCGATTATTTCAGCTTTGTTTGGTATTCAAGATTAGTAAAAGTTATTTAGTATATGTTTTCTCTCATCGATGTTTGTTCTTGTAACTTCATTTTTCTTTTGCACTGTATTGAGCTTCATTTCGTTTTTTCAATCTTTGACAGTGTTGCCTACTTATAGCGAGTAAGGGTAAGAGTGGGGGTGGTTTTGTGTGAAACCCCCGTCAATAAGTTGGTTGATCTGCGGACACTCATAGGGTAACCACCTACGGGTGCTCTGCTCCTCTTTTATTATGTTTTATACGTAAATAAACAACACTAATTTCAATTGTAATTAATGTGTTACATATTTTAATCTTCATCATATTCATATCATATCATATTTTAATATTTTGATCACTAATTCTTTGGTCGGGCTGACTATGAGATCTTACAACAGATATCCTATACACGAAAAAGAGTCACTCTGGGGGCAGCGGCGACCATGTTGTTGTCACTCAGCCTTTCTATTCCTTAGTTGTTTTTAATTTATTAGGAAATTGATTATCCATTCAGCTCTGTACAGGTGATGTTGTTCACCATTGATGTAATTGTCTTAATTTCTCTAAAGACAATCTTTGTTCCACATTATTCCACTATATTCCAGTTCTCTGCAGGAACGAGTACTTCCCTACATCTTCACCCTAACCTTCCTTCCACGCGTGTCTGCCATTGGAATAATACTTCCTTTCTTCCAATTCAATTTTATTTCACATCTTTATACAACTTTCTCTCCAGAAGCTCGGAATAATGTCAAAATACGGAAATATTTTCTTCTTCCCCCTCCAAAGTCATCAAGCAGAGTTCCTCCACCATGACCGATGGTCTCTCTACCACTCTTATAATTCTTCCTCTACTTTCTGTCACCATTCTGAACCTTCTCATCCTTCCTCGATCTTACTCTCTTAGCGGCCACCTGCGAACTTTCTCTTCTCCTCTAATCTCAGCATCCGTGTATGGATCCCTTACATGTGATCCATATTCAAATACCAGAGTTCTCTTTCCAATATTCGATCCCATTCCGTTTAATTCTCCAACTTGTTTATATCACTGCAATATATGTTCATCTTCTGATCTTGGATTTCCCTCTAGAGTGCGCAGGCAACAGCAAATAACCTTATGGTCTCTCTATGGTCTCTCTTCCAGAACCAGAAATGGGAGAACTACTAAGACTAGGACTGGGCCTGTACTCGACAGTTTTACATGAATCATACCTCTCTCTATAATGGACCCTATATCAAAAAGAAGCGGTTCAAGTACGCTTCCCTGAGGCACTCCATATGTAACATTGTTTCCTTCTGACTTATGATCTCCGGCAATAGCCCTCTGTTCTCTATCATGAAGAAAATATCCGATACAGTTCACCATTTCTGAGTCTCCAACCCTCGTCCACAATATCTTCATTAAAATTTCATGGGTTTTCACATTTTTCATGCTGATAGGTCATCAATAGTTCTAAATTGGATCAATTGAAAATCAATCATAAGTTCCACGTGAATAACCTGACTATATGTGACAAGAGCTGAACATTGAAAGAAGTGACGGTCATGTCTTTGTCAAAAATAGTTACTGCAGGGCTACTCTCCGGGATTAGGACTCGGAGTGAGACAAGGAATAGTATATGGACTGGGACTAGGACTGGGACTGGGACTGAGATTAGGACTGCGACTAGGACTGCGACTAGGACTGGGACTAGTACTAGTACTAGGACTAGGACTAGTACTAGGACTAGGACTAGGACTAGTACTAGGACTGGTACTAGGACTAGGACTAGGATTTGGGTGGCAGGTTATCCCTGGTACTCATAACATGGCCGCATGACCGCTCTCGTCATTATATCGGCTTTCTAGAGCGGGGTAGAGCAGTAATCAGTCATCTGGCCTCCAATCAGCAACCTCCACGCAGGGACACGGGGTCACGGTGTTGGACATGATAGGGGCGTGGCGAGGTGTTTACATGTTCTGGCCGAATAACGCTCATTTGTGAGTCAATCAACCCTGCCGGAGGGGGAGGGGGGGAAATAGTGGTGATAAAGTGAAGCTTATTTTCACCTGCTTGTTTATTCGCAGATGATGTGTTGATTGACGAGCGCAGCTGCGTGATTGGCTGAGATATTCGTTCATCTCGCTCACTCGCAAGCTATATATGTATATAGTCTGTCTCAGCAATCGGTGGTCGGCAATCTTCGTCTCTTGTCGTCGTCCGGGGGGAGGTTATGGGTGTAAAAACATGTCAGTCGTCTCTGCAGACTTCACTTGACTCATACACTATGGTCTTCTCTTCAAAACAAAACTAAGTTGATTAAAATCCGAGATAAGACTTTGGGGTTGGAGCGATTCAGCAATGTCGCCCCACAGCCCTTACCTGGTCAATGTTGAAAGGTAAACTGACCGAAGAGATACGAAACAATCGCTTCAGATTAGTGTACTACACATGTACTCAAGTCTGAAAATATGAAGCATGGTCACTGACTTTGTTATACCACAATATTTAATCGTATCTGTTGAACGTTTTTATTGGCATTTCAATTGATCAATTTCATCGAAATCTGTGTCAAGGAAATGTTACATAGCCTATCTGAAATTTTGCCTCGAGAAATGATGTTTTTAATTTGTATATATCATTCTTGTAAGTTGTAATACAGTTCACTGATGATCATCATTTCTTCAAAACTATTCGTTTGTTCCTCAATTTTGCTCCGAGTTATTTCATAAGAGGTTTCAAAATTTCGTGCTAATTTTTCTCAAAAGTCGTTCAACCGATCTTCCCTCACAGCTCTTCAGTGACAAGCTGGAGAATGCCAAGTTTCACCACACTGTGTATTTCCTGGCCAGTCGAGATCAAACAAAAGAGTGTAAACAAAAAACTGACAAACACATTCGCTTCTGTCCAAGTCCGATACGACTGGGCCTTCACTTGTGTCGCCTTCCACCGAACTGTACATAACGTGCATCGACTCGACCAGACAGTCTTCTGTCCAGTGGCCTAACAAGGCATGCCGAGACAGGAGTGTACAATATGTGAATGGAACCTCCCCCTTTTCTTCCATATTTGTCTTAAGAGCCTACATCTTGGACAGATTTACAAGGCGGTGCACTTTGGCAACACATATATCAAGAACTACAAACACCACGGACTTGCGGTCAATTGCAATTAATGAATAATACTCTCAAATCAAGTTTTGACAAATTACATTATCTAATTATCCGTTGTATACAAGTCAGATACACTTCTTCTACTAATTCTACAATACATGACTCTATTCAACTTGTCATTATTCATTTAAGTTTATACTATAGTTTTCTTGAACAGCTCTCTGGGACTTGGATCACTCGACTGGCACATCAAGTCTGCACGACGAGTGGTCCAATGGAGAGTTGTAGGCCCATGTGGAAAACCTGTGCGTCCTCACTATATCAACATCAACAACGTGAACATTTCTCATCTTGATTGATGGTTTTTCTTGAGATATTATCCACAAATTCGATCAGTCACGACCGAATAATATTGAAGAAACGAATGAAATTAAACATAGGACTATGCAATAATAATAAAAAAACGAGGAGAAATATCGAAGCAAAATGATCAATTTCGTTGAAAATACAAGAACAGGGAAAAAGAGAGATAAAAGAAGATTTCGAGAAGAAGATCAGTATGATAAGAAGATTCTATTTTTTTTCTCCCCACTGTGAATGTTTGAATTGTTTTCTTACCCTGAAATTACTACCTTATTTAAGGTCTGTTTGTTAAATGAGTTATCCTACTAAATTATTCTTCGAGTGGTAAGATCGCCCTTGTGGTGCCCCGTTCAAGCGATTCCATCTTTCACCCATAGTCTTAATGGGGAAACAATGATTCTGTATCAAGTTTAGGTGTTATTGAAAATATATATATATTTACTATGCAATCATTATTGATATGGTAGGCATATCATTCGTGTATTAAAAATGGAGGAACGAAAAAAAATATCCGAATAATAATAATAATATCTTTATTCAATTGAACACACTGTCATACATAAATATAGTAGAAATGTACAATTGTGTTATAGAACTTGTCATAAAATGATAAAATATAAAATGATAAAATAGAAATATGATGTTGCACAAAAAAAAATATTCAAATGCAAGTTATTTGTATCATTAAATTATTATCACATATTCTTGTATATAGGGCCTATGTACTCAAGTTGTGTTTAACTAGGAAAACGCAGACTGTGCGTTGTGAGATGAGCGTAGAAGTATGGAAATCTGGAATTGAAAAATACTCTGTCAGCTCAATCTACATCTACAAACCTTGGAGTACTTCAAACGTTGAAAAACCTTACCTGCAACTTGTTGCTATTTATAGAGCAACCTGTCGCATATACACTTTGCATTACATGTTTTGATCCTGATATTCGATGAAATGTATACTTTTATTGCGTTTTCTTCGTTATATCTCATTCGATTGTTGTACAGATTATTGAGAATGTGTATGATAGCTGTTTTCATATTCTTTATGAATTTGAAAGAGTTTTGAAAATTTCCATTTTGAAGTATTTGCCCCCTGGGTTATTCTTATGAGGATTTGCCGAACTTTCCAAAATTTTTTCCGGAAAAACCGTACGACCGATTTTTCTGAAAAACAATCCCAAGCTATTGTGGTATAACACCAATATGTAGAAAACATTTCGAGTTGATTGATCTTTTTACCTGACCTGTATGCCGCGTACAAAATTACACACCATAAAAAAAAATAAAATAAAAAAAAACATAAAAAACCAAGCCCAACATTTTTTGATATATGGAATGACAATCTTCGCTACGCTCATCTAAAAATATACCCTACATTCTTATTGCCACAGACTCTTCACATTTCTGTTGATTTCATGACATAACCTTGGTTAATTTGAAGCCACGATTACAAACCTCACGAGTTTGAATTCAACTAGTTAGATGAGCTCGATGATTTCCACCCAACTCTTACGGAGCTTTGTCTGTGTGTGTTTAGGTTTATGTTTTTTTCTGTTTGTTTGTCAACAGTACACAGGTCGCAGGGTCGCAAACTTATCCAACCTAGAACTGTATAGTTTTTGGGTCAAATCTGTTGGACCATTTTTAAAAAACATTATCTGAGAAGGTATCAACTGCACTAAAAATCAACTGTACTAAAAAAAACTGTACTAAAAAAAACTGTACTAAAAAAAACTGTACTAAAAACCAACTGTACTAAAAAAAAAACTATACTAAAAAAAACTGTACTAAAACCCAGCTTTTTGAGCAGTCTGTACTTCTGTATAAGGCTCCGCCTCTTCACAAATTGTTACCACTCATCCTTGAATAATAAGTTTAGTACATTTTTTTTTTAGTACAGTTCCAGCAGCCTACCCCCCCCCCCCCCCTCTTCCCCAACAACGACATCAACCTACCCCCCTAACCTAACCAACAACTAACTTATTTTCAAGGATGGGTGGTCACAATTTGTGAAGGGGAGGAGCCTTATACAGAAGTACAGACTGCTCAAAAAGCTGGGTTTTAGTACAGTTGAATTTTAGCACAGTTTCTTTTAGTACAGTTTTTTTTAGTACAGTTGGTTTTTAGCACAGTTTTTTTTAGTACAGTTGGTTTTTAGTACAGTATTTTTTAGTACAGCTGGTCAATCCCCACATTATCTCAGAGTTTCTAAAAACGCATGGGGGCGTGGCCGAGGAATGTATCTGGGGGCGTGGCCAAGGAAGGTATCTCTCACGTGTGCCGGACGCAGGCAGGAAACGAGTGGGAGCTGGCGATCACTGATCTCTATACACATGGATAGCGCATGCAGTGAGAGAAGCCTGAAGCTAGAAGATGAGTGAACTAGGCCTAATATGTCTGCCAAAGATGTCTGCCAGTTGTCTATGGATCATGGGGTTAGCGCACTGATCTCTATACACATGGATAGCGCATGCAGTGAGAGAAGCCTGAAGCTAAAAGAAGAGTGTACTAGGCCTGATATGTCTGCCAGTTGTCTATGGATCATGGGGTTAGCGCACTGATCCCTATACACATGGATAGCTATGCAGTGAGAGAAACCTGAAGCTAAAAGATGAGTGTACTAGGCCTAAGATGTCTGCCAGTTGTCTATGGGTCATGGGGTTAGCGTGGCCCGAGATGACCACAGCGATCTCTTCTTGTCTACGGACACAGTAGTGATGAGCTTTGGCAAAGATATTATGTTTGGCCGTGGACGTGAACATCAGCGTGCAAGTCTGTCAGATGTCAGATTGCCGTAGAAATTCTTCAGTAAAGTCTGTAATGGAGCGAATATAATTTCGCTGATTATTTTCAGTATTCTAGTAATTATTTCTAGCCCCAGTAAACAATATCGGCTTTATCCCCTGTTTCAACTGAAGTAGATTTAAAAACAAATGTCCACTCATAGGTTGGTATACGTGTATTGTAAAAGCTGCAGGTTGGCTGCAGGTACAAGATGGCCGAGTGGTTAGTTCGGGCTAGTTTCACTTTGGTTAAGTTACATGGGGATCCATAGTCAACCGACCAGTGCCATAGCCTTCTCTTCACTTCACTCGCTTACCGGCAGTTCGCGACTATACACTATCCATGTGTATAGATAGAGATCAGTGGTTATTTCCCGTACGGGATTGTGAAGTCGCGGACGGGAGGCGATCTATCACTGTGGTTGGGGAATTGTCCGTCTCGCTGCGCCACTGGCGTGATTTGTGGCGGCTCGTAATGACACACAGTTTGATTTCGTTTGTTTGCATACACAACGAGCTGGCCGCATTTCAGCGAGGAACGATTTGCTTGGTTTTTAGCCGCGCGTTTCATGTCGTCATATTTCATGACGCGAGCAGCGCCATTTCTCTCAGCGATGTCCACACGCTAACGTGTCGCGCGTATCCATGTGTGTGATCACGGCGGGCTGGATTATTATTATGACGAGGCAAACGCAGAATATGCGTTATACGATGAGTGAGATATCTACAATGTGTTATCTAAAACTCTACACACTTTGATCATCTAAAATATACTTCATTCGATACCAACGAATCTAGGGAGCCGTGAATCTATCATTGCAACATTTTTCTGCTATTATTATTTCTATCTATTCGATGAATGAAGAGCATGTATATTACATTATTCTTCGGAACGGTTGGTGAGAATTGCATACACATTTTTAATTATGTGTATCACTTCCGCGTTTACATTTGAGAAAAATTTGAATTATATTGGTGTGATTTTATTTTTCTATTTTTCCCGTTAAGCCTGATCTTATAGGGTTTTTAGAAACTTCGAGATGATGTATCTCACAAATGGTCCAACCGATATGACCCCAAAACTAAACAGTTTTAAGTTGGATAAGTTTGCGTTTCCAAAAAAAAATCATGTCGATCAGTCAAACCCTCCGACCTGTGCAGTGCTTACAAACAAATGTAATAAAAAAGACAGACAAAGCTCCGTAAGAGTTGCATGGAAATCTTCGCTATAACGCTCGTCTAATCATTTTATTTTCTTCCAAAGGACATATAGGCCTACATTTAATGAATTACAATGCAACATGTGTGGAATGTCAGTCCATAAATGAAAACATTCATACAAGTAAAAACAAATACAATCATTCAAATTTACATAAACAATCATTCATTCTGTTTCATCTAACACACATTTATACTCACATTTTCACATAGCCGGTTAACATAAAAGAATATAAAATACGGCATGAATACAAAATTGATTGGAATTGAACAAAGGAATCGGTGAATTAGCCAATAATTAGCGAATTAACTTGTTATTACCTTCGGAAACGTATATGTTGATTTCCTGCCTTGACTAACCAATAGATAGGCTACTTGATGCTCAGTAGCTATACCTAATACACTATTAATTCATGCACAGTAATATCATTCATTGTTTTTTCTCATCAATGACATCACAATCCACCGGATGCTCGACTTCATTCATCCTGTCACATATTCATGTCTATCGTTCACTCATAGACCCGGGTTCGACGACGCTAAGCGACGATAGAACCCCGGTCTCCTCTCGCGTGCTGGCCACTCGATACCCGTCCATGTCAGGATGGTCGACCAAAGAGAGAATAGAACCCCGGTCTCCTGTGTGACAGTTCGGCGTGCTAACCACTCGATCACTTGTCTCAGTGCACGCACTTATGATGCATCTATCTCACTCCATCCATCACACTCTATCCGTCGCACTCAATTTATCTCACTCAATCTGTCCCACTCTACCTATCGCACTCTATTTATCTCACTCTATCTATCGCACTCTATCTGTCCCACTCAATCTATCGCACTCTATCTACAGCACTCTATCTGTTAAACTCTACATATCGCACTCTATCTATCACACTCTATCTGTCAAAGTCTATTCATCCCACTCTGACCCACTCTATCTATCGCACTCTATCCGTCCCACTCTATTTATCTCACTCAATCTGTCCCACTCTATCTGTCGCAATCTATCTACATCACTCTATCTGTCAAAGTCTATTCATCCCACTCTGACCCACTCTATCTATCGCACTCTATCCGTCCCACTCTATTTATCTCACTCAATCTGTCCCACTCTACCTATCGCACTCTATTTATCTCACTCTATCTATCGCACTCTATCTGTCCCACTCAATCTATCGCACTCTATCTACAGCACTCTATCTGTTAAACTCTACATATCGCACTCTATCTATCACACTCTATCTGTCAAAGTCTATTCATCCCACTCTGACCCACTCTATCTATCGCACTCTATCCGTCCCACTCTATTTATCTCACTCAATCTGTCCCACTCTATCTGTCGCAATCTATCTACATCACTCTATCTATCGCACTCTATCTACATCACTCTATCTACAGCACTGTATTGCCCAGCTTTGTGTGTGAAGCTCCAATCATTGGTGACCGTCACCGACTGCTTCAGGACATGTTCTGTGCGTGAACAGAACGACTTGCTTGTTAGGTTTCATCACTGATCGAAATGACGACTGCTTTTGTGTACAATTAATACAGCTCCACAAAGATAAATCGAATTAAAAATGTCCAGCAATTAAGTTAGCATGTTTTCGAGTAATTTAATGACAGTGAAAAGCTTAATTAACGCGCGAAAAGTTGCGTTCTATCCCCGGCTCTGTTCTAACGCTTTAATGCAGTTATATTGTCAGATGATTAAAAAACCCTCCTCCTGGCCTTAATTACAGGCTCACTGCCCCCGACCCCCGAGCTCGCCGCGCGCTGCGTGCCACACGGCAGACACGGGAACTAATGACTCTTCTGCCCGTGTTGGATGAGCGTGAGCGGTGACTCCTACCGTACGGGAGAGACGAGGATCACACTTCAGAGGTGAAACAAGAACACAAGTGTTTGATGAAACAAAGCTGTTTGCAGTGGATAGTTTTGAGTTGTAATCGTTGAAACCAGTACTGGGAAAGCAGTGCGTCGGTTGACTGAGCTACGGAGAAGGCTTGCAGTTTCCTATTATTCAGTACTTGTTGTCGGAAGCGTTGTTTATAATCGTGTGTTTCAGTTGGTCGTTGTGCGCGTGATTCAAGCGCGTGAACTGTGGAGAAAGCAAGTATAGGTACCACAGGCAGACTTCCTCTCAACGCATTGCTGTGGTCACACTCATCATTACGTCAACACGCGTATTGGGACGTTCCCAGCATGACACGAGCGGACGTTCCTAGCATGGAACGAGCGGACGTTCCCAGCATGGAACGAGCGGACGTTCCCAGCATGACACGAGCGGACGTTCCCAGCATGGAACGAGCGGACGTTCCTAGCATGGAACGAGCGGACGTTCCCAGCATGACACGAGCGGACGTTCCCAGCATGGAACGAGCGGACGTTCCTAGCATGGAACGAGCGGACGTTCCCAGCATGACACGAGCGGACGTTCCCAGCATGGAACGAGCGGACGTTCCTAGCATGAAACGAGCGGACGTTCCCAGCATGGAACGAGCGGACGTTCCTAGCATGACACGAGCGGACGTTCCTAGCATGGAACGAGTGGACGTTCCTAGCATGGAACGAGGGACGCAACGTTTTGTTCAAAGAACAGTGAGAAAGATGAATCAATGGCGGTGTTTTTAGCCCATATATTAATAACATTTGAATTCGGTCAGTTTCCGGGGGTTAAGCGATATACGTCATTTCCTGTATAATTTCACGATGTGATCCGCTCTAATTGGTCAATAAAGTTCTTGCCACGAAATATGACAATACTGCGCAGCGCATGAATCAAACGGACGCGTGTTCGTTGCCCGGTCATTGAGCTGATCATTCATCACAGGTACGCTTGTAGGCAACCCGCAACGTACTCCACGATAAACAAACATGTCTTTCATTTCTCTCCGTCCGTCCCCCCCCCCCCCCCCCCCCCTCCCCCAACAGACTCGAACCCCGGTCCACACGGCCCCAATCGCCGCCTGGCTTAGCCAGCTAGCCTGGCATTGCTCGTCTAAAGGTACGTTCATAGAGCCACGGCAGCACGACATTGTTGGCCGGTGAAGCAGCGAGCCAATCACAGGCTCGCTCTGTTTGCCGTCCAGTGTGACCTTGAGAGTTGGATCAAGTCGAACTTCTGCCGGCCGACAAACTTGCCGTGATGCCGTATAGGCGATATCACGGCCAGGTTTGTTCTGAAACGGTGTGTTCGACTGTCGACTGTCAAGCTCATTATCGACCTTGTCATAGTTCTCTTATCGATTGATTCGATATATACACCTCCAATCCTCAATTGACAAGTGCATCATGGAAATTATAGCGTAATTATATGCAACAACTCTTGATAGCAATGGTGAGCATTCTGAAAGTAATTTGACAGCTGCAAGTCTGTCACGGAGAGCAACTCAAATCGTATTTATGAAACAAGTTGTAGGCCCTACCAACACTCGCCCGTCAAACAATGAGAATCACCGGTTGCCGTGGTTGTATGAACGGTACGAATGTTTTGAGTCGTGCTGAGCCCGGCAAGATTGCCGGCCGGTAGAAATGCCGTGTCTGTATGAACACCAACTCGACTGCTGTCGACTGGAGGTGGATAGCGTGTCGCAGCAGTCAGCTGTCGCTTCATGAAATGTAATGGGAAACCTAAGGCACACCTTGATTTTATAACTATCACGTCAGTGCCTACCCGTTTATCATTTCAATCCTTTCTCAAACTTATGGGTTTTATCTGAAGCTCTTCTTGGAAACTTGATTTGATGTGAAGAGCACATTTTAATTGTTCTCCTTGAAACGGCTCATATATGATCCGAAAGAATTAATTTGGTAACAATGTGTATCATTCTCATGCTTGAATCTCGTGAATATTTCAATCTATTCCAAGAGAATATGTTTTCCTAATTTCCTCCGATTTATTATTCTGAGGATTTTACCAATTTTAGAACGTTTTTTCTCAGAAGTGGTTCAACCGATTGCGCATTGAAGGGGTGCATGCACGTGTTAGAGAAATTCACTTTCACCGATTTTTTTCTATGTTCAGAAACCATTGTAATCGAAGGAAAAGTTCACATGTCCAAGATGATTGCAAGTTCTTCAATCAATATGAGATACTATTTCAGTGAATTTAATCAGTTTTAAGATAATACGTCGATGAATAAAAACGATGTGATGAAATTCATTGAAGTATCATCTTAAAACTGAACGAATTCACAAAATGAAATGTCATTTTGATTAAAGAGCATTGAATTATCTTGGAGATGTGAACTTTTCATTCAATTACACTGGTTTTTGAAAATGGAAAAGAATAGTGAAGAGTGAATTTCTGGATTTGTGTAAGCACCGTGCACGCATCCCCTTAAAACTAGCCACACAATATCGAGTTAGATGATGACACGTGTGCACGCCAACTTCCATCGAAATGTGTGCTCTCGTTTGTCATGTGTAAACAAATAAACAAATGAAAATAAACACTTTCCTTTTTTCAAAGTATGGTAAAAAAAAGAGTCTTCGCTTACTCTCATCTAACCGAAAGTTGATCCTAGCTTCCAGTTATTCTAGTGGTGGCCTTCCTCATACATCTCTCGAAACAACGCATCCTTCATATCTCGTATAGCCTTTCCGAGACAACGGAATTCTCGAGCAATATCAACGCCTCTATTTGTATTCCCAATACTTTCCCATATTCCTGCCATCCGGACATCTCCTAATAAACGGTCGATATTGTCAACACGGCCTGTGTGAAGACATTCTTGCTCGACGTCGGTTGTGCAGGCGTCACGGCCACCGGGCGTCGCGACGCTTCGAACCGCACACCGTGACATTCTTCTGTTTCGTTTCGAGGCGTCATATCGTGGTTTCACGCTCCTACGTCATCACCTCCACTCGGGGGCCGTGCAACGCATGCGCATTGTGTTGCCAGCAGGCAGTGGGACCCCACCAACAGTTAGGTTATACGGGGGTGCGAATGAGCGGGTGATAATGAAGGTATGAAACGATCGTGAGTGAAATGAGGGTTACAGAAACACATGTCCTATGCGGGACTCAAACTCACGACCTAACATGATTTCAGTTTCTCAAGCGTTGCCTTAGTTGACTGAGCTAAGGCAAGCGGTGAGTGACGTGTCGCGAGTGAGTGACGCAGGGAATTGACCATCCATTTATGTGATTTTATTTACCATTTACCATTTTATGTGTAAACACGTTTTTTAAAACCTAAAGACTATTTTGCTAAGATGGGAATCAGTGCACACTCTAGTACGCACTTGCACGCACTTGCACGCACTTGCACGCACTTTCACGCACTTGCACACAGTTGTACGCACTTGTTACTGACGTCACTTGTCAGCAAGCCAATATACACAATGTTATCTAGTGATGTATCGATAGCATGATTTACATAGCTTCGTTGATATGCATACATATTATTTCCGGAAAGAGAGAGAGAGAGAGAGAGAGAAAGAAATTATTTCCGGGAAGAGAGAGAGAGAGACAGAGAGAGAGAGAGAGAGAGAAAGAGAGAGAGAACAAGAACTCATATTTTGAATAATCATCACTCTGACAAATGTAATTTTCTTCCCAGCTCTCGCCGCGACTCGTTGTGTTTACGAACAGATCAGATGGCTCGTATACCTCGTATACCTCGTATACAAGCATACAAGCATACAGAAGCAAGAACAAGCTGCATTTGCATCTGTATGAGTTGAATTACGTGACGTCACAGCGTGTCCTGTGACCCAGTTGAGTTGTTCGAAACACCTGCTCGTAATCACACGTCAACTACTCGTGCAGACAACCTGCGACATCAGTTACCGACGCCAAGTGCGCTGTGAGATGACCAACAAGCAATATACACATAGCTTCATTTCGATGCTATTCACGAAGCACTGATTGATCTACTTGTGAACTATTATCTCCGTCCAGCGCTATTATTGATTTTCCTGTTGACTTTTCGAATAGTTGATCGATTGATCTGGAGAAATTGATTCATCAATTTTTCTTTACAGCCGATTCATGTAACACTTTGACGGCACGTTTATCATTGGCAGCCGCATTTCATCGGACATCGGTCCATGTCACCATGCTGACGTCGTGGTCGTTGTTGTTGTTATTGTTGCGCAGCCTAAATCAACCTCATTCTAACCTGAACTAATTCACATAATCAAACAGACATCCTGAACTAGTTCAGTATGAACTTAAACCAATGTAAGACCTACTGCTGGTCCGACGACTAGCCGCTTGGTTCAACATTCAGCCGCTCAGATTGTTTTTTCTCTGAATGAGGATCTCACTCTTGTGTGGCGTTTCTTCAACCGTGTGCCCACAGTGTGCCAGCTGTTTCTCTGATTATTTAGTTCTTTTATTTATTTTTATTCACAGTTTTACACATTACAGACTGTTATTAAAACAGGTGGTAATGATAACTGTCATGAAATTACAATCAAACATACTTGATAAAATTATACTTTGTTATTTTTTTCTCAGCTCTCTTCTCAATTAATCACCGATCTTCGTCATATTCTTTATATCTTCTTCCAATTCATTCGATTCCCGCGTCGTTCTTTGACTGAATCCATATTCACCTACTTCTCTATCCACTTTTACCACTTCCATTACTTTCCATTACTTCGAGACAAAGCTTCTGCCACTGAACACTGCTGATGATCCTCTTCCCACGCTCATCTCAACAATGGGTGACTCGATAGAATATCGATATCGATCCCCGAGGTTGAAAAACATCTGAAATCGTTGAAAGTTGGTAAATCTTCGGGGCCAGACGAGCTTCCAAATGCGGTTCTAAAACACTGTTGCCATGGACTCGGGTGTCTTTCCAACTATGTGGAAAACTGAGTACGAGATCCCCGTTTTGAAGAATTAATCAGAACCTTGGTCACAAATTATCACTCATTTTCACCATTATCTGTTACATCTGAGGTGCTTGGAAACATTTTACATGCGACAATAAATGATCATGTTGCTCAATTCCTTACTACAGAGCAGCACGGGTTGGTGTAGAAAGAGGTCCAGTGTTACCAATCAAGCGGAGTACACCAGTTGCATAGCCAAGTGTTTCGACGACAATATGCAGGTGGACGCCGTCTACACTGATTTGTCCAGTGCGCGTATAACAAAGTAGATTATGTTCTCTCTTACTACATGAATTAAACCCATTAGGTATCAGCGGAAGTCTGCTCTGTCTGCTAACCAGTTATCTCAACAATCGCCGTCAATTGGTTACTTTGAATTCCGGCGTCTCCTTGCCAGTCACTTGGACTTCTTGGGTACCTCAGGGATCAATAATTGGACCTCTGAAGTTTGTTTTGTTTGGTAATGATGTTCATGTTCTATGCATTCAAATGCCTCAATGTATGTCGACGATCTGAAGCTGTTCAGATCACTTTCTAGCGTCATTTTCTTCAACGTGACATATTCTCTCTCTCTCTCTCTCTCTCTCTCTCTCTCTCTCAATGGTGCTTTAAATGGACATTATCTCTGAATGCTAGCAAGTGTTATGCGTTATCGTTCAGTAAGAAGAGCATATCATATCATTTACCTTTAACCTTGACGGATCTGATCTTGCTCGTATCTCTGACGTCAATACCTTGGGGTTGTCATAACAACAATCTGTCTTTCAGCATGCATGTGAATTACATGGTTCCAGAGACTTTCAAACTACTTGGTTTCATAGAACAAAATATGACTGAAGACTCCAACATAGCATTGTAAGATGTGGTGTATTGCTCTGATTCTTTCTAATGTTGATCACGCTATGCCATCATGTGGGACCTCAATGACTCCTGTATCGGCAATACTGCAAGCATCGGTGGTGTACAAAGAAGGTTTATCGAACTGATGTCTTGAATCCAGCCTGGGATACCACAGAGATGAACGAAAGTGTACGTCGTAATCATCGCCCGACAACCCTTGAGGTTAGAAGGCACACCGTAGACATTGTATCTTTGTACAAGATTATTCATGATGTTACCATGATGTAGTGATACCAACAGATTTTATAATAGTATAAAGAAGGTGAATACCACCTCCCATACTAATAACATGGGAGGCATTTGTGGTTTCTTACCGTCAAATCAGAGCCAAAGGTCCCATTTGCATGTCGCGGTTTGGCGGATTCCCGTGTGAACTAGATGTAGATAAGAGTGGCTACGGTACCGGTGGCGTTGTGTAGCATTGTAGTTCCATATAAAAGCTATGGTTGCGATATATTCGAATGTGATGTCCATGTACTCTATCGGTAATATTTCACTTGGAAGACGTGAGTAGGTACATCTTCTGTATATTATGATAGTCTTGGTATAACCACATCGTGATGTTACCACGACACCCCTCTCCCCCCCCCCCCCTCCTCCCACTAATATGCAGCATCCACCTCCTGGTGCCACGCAAGAACACAAGGTGACACTTGTTATGTACACCCGACTGTCGCGTGATGTGTTCAAGTTTTCTTGCGTGTCACGGATCCAGTCTCTGTTCAATGTTGTGGTTTATGGCTGAGATAAAAAGTGCTGTGATTTAGATGAAGATGTATTTAACAACTGTTTCAGTAATTTTAGCTATCTCATTGAGAAGGTGTTTTGATGTTGATCTGATTCCTGTTTTGTACGTTTGTGTAGTCATTTTGAAATGTTCATAGCGATAATTATATATATATATATATATATATATATATATATATATATATATATATATATATATATATATATATATATATATATATATATATATGCCTATATATATCAGGTTCTTCAAACTTTCGCGTTCAATATTAAAATTACACATTGCTTCAGGGTTCTAACGCGTAAAATAAAAACAAGCACAAATCCGAATATTAAATTGATTTAATAAGTAGATTGCCTAACGTTTCCGGAGCTATATTACTTCCTTCATCAGAGGACGAATAAGGATCCTCATTCGTCCTCTGATGAAGGAAGTAATATCGCTCCGGAAACGTTAGGCAATCTACTTATTAAATCAATTTAATATTCGGATTTGTGCTTGTTTTTATTTTACGCGTTAGAACCCTGAAGCAATGTGTAATTATATATATATATATATATATATATATATATATATATATATATATATATATATATATATATACATATATATATATATATATATATATATATATATATATATATATATATACAGGCCTATATATCAACATATGAATGTTTTCACTTATTATGTTGTTATACTATGGTATTATTACATCATATCAAATATGAATTATATATCATACTTTTCATTTTTCCATTTCCAAATTAAACCCTCTATTTTATATTATCCTAAGTGCAAATGTAAGATGGCCCGCATCCAAGAAGTTTGATTATCACATTATTCCTCATGCCTCTAGGTAAAGGCCGATAAGAGTACACAAGGACCTGTGGTAACGTGTAATCGTTACACCTTGGGTGTATCTATAAGCTCTCTATAGGGCTAGCGGCTAGCCCCAGGAAGTGTCGTTACTCGAAGTATAGCCATGACATAAGAGTAATATCTCGGTAGCTCAGTGGGAGAGCAGCGGACCGGTAATCGGAAGGTCCCAGGTTTAATTCCCGGTCGAGACGTATCTAAAATATCCCATATATATATATATATATATATATATATATATATATATATATATATATATATATATATATTATATATTGTGTAGTTATCATAAATTATCATAAGTGTATAAGTTATCACATAGAACCTGTGAAGTTTCGACCCCGTTGTCAATGAAGATTACATAATAATCATTGTGCTCAGATTCAATCGAGTTCGACTTCATTCGAAGGAGATATTTTCCCAAAGTTTCTCCCCTATGTTATTCTCATGGTTTTCTGCAAACTTGTCTAGAAGTGATTCAACCAATTGTTCCTTAAACCTCTTTTATATCACGTGATATGACGTCATACTATCTGCCCAAGTTTCAGCAATACTTGAGATTACTAGAGATTAATATTTGACCTTTGAACGGCAAACAAAAAAAGAAACGGACACTTTTCTTACAAGTACGGTGGAACGTCGGCTCATTCAACACGTCTAATTTAATTGCGGCTAGTAGTCTAAACTCAATGCCCCGAGAGTTGGGTGTGGTCCACGACCGTGCTGGCATCTGGTGGCCGACCTGGACCCTATAGAATATCAGGTAATTAGTTTTCAATCGAGTTGAGTCGGGTTAATTTATATCTAGAGTCCAGTTGATTGATGATTTTCTTGTGTCGATGTGACAGGCTGACGGGTTGTGCTCCCCCCCTCCCCCCCCCACACATGACTTGACAGCTGGCCAATCAACTTCTCCGGGCGACAAAGTCCTGTTGTCAAATGTGTTCCTGGTTGGGTCAACTACAGTAGATTATATTTACTTAATAATAATATATATTTTTTCAAGGATTTTTATTCATGTTTCTACATAGATTAGGGTACAATTTTGTGTACCTGCAAACTGCAAAGTCACAAAAAGTTGACTTGTCTGCGGGTCTACTAACATTTTATACACAAGAATAATACAGATTGGAAATAAATATCAAGTCTTTCGATCATTTGAAGGAAATCTATCTGAAAACCTGACCAAAATAAATCGAAAGACAATATGAAAAGGTCTTCCTTTATGGAATAATGAGATATAAGTCCAATAGAAGAAATTAACATGAACACACTCTGTTCTTATGGTGTTATTAGAGAAATGCAGGAAAAAATCAGCTAATTCAACTAGTTTCGAAGAGATTAGTCTTGAGGGACCATTTCTCTACTCAGGGTTGCGCATGTTGCACACAACAGCTATGGCGCTCGGGTGTCTCGCTCCTTGCTTCATCTCGTTGATACAAGAGTCCTGCTGATGTCTCCTTCCTATGTTCCTGCTTGATTCCTGATTCATCAGCAATAATTGCAACAATAGCAAGAATAAATGTGTTGGTTCCCAGAAAAATCAATTATTGATTATTATGAGAACCAACACATTTATTCTGGACATCGAACTCTTTATATACGTTCATTCTTTCCCAATTCAAGCTATGGATGGATTATAGCGAGACAGCTCAGAACGTTGTGTGAGTAATCAACTAGGCAAACGCAGAATATGCGTTATACGATGAGCGAGATATCTATAAGATAAAATCTAAAACTCCAAACACCAGCTTGATCATATGAAATATACTTCGAAGATCGAAGGAAATCGGAACGAAGGAAATCGAAATCGTGAGGATTAATGTTGATGTCGAATCGAAATGATGCTATCGAATATACACAGAAAATATTGAGCCAACGGCAACCTGACTGACAGTGATGGTGATTGGTACGTTGGATAATGCTGAATTTATACATTTCATAAAAATATATGAAGAAGAACAATATCAACTTTATTGTCAGCTGTTCACTCATAGTGATTGACCACTTGGATCCAGCTTAATTATCTATATAAAAATACAATTCAATTACAAAAATTACTTACATAAAATTAATAACTCATATTATCGAGATATAAAAGTCGACGATAAAAAAAAGAACTTTATTGAAAAAAAATACAAATAATAATAATGAGTTTGAAGATTAAATAGTTGAAATGAAATACATGTTTTGTCATGTTTACGACCAGTTATTATATAGATGATTGGAGAATGAAGGATGAGTCTTTCAAAATTAGTGATAATAAATAGTAATAAAACCTAATATGAAATGTATCAATCTGTGGCCATCCTATAATCTATATCTGTTGGATCATCCAATTTAAAAATGAAATGAAACCAAAGATTAGTTTTATCCTCACCAGAATATGTTCCAGACAATAGTTACACAAGTTCATCCAAGGATCAATTGTTTTCAATTAACCCCGGCCGAGTTTGTACCGGCTCAAGCTCAGCCTGTATACAACTTGTCTGTTATGTTTGACTTGATCTCTCATCGTCAAACACGATGCAAACTACACGCAGGTCTGTTCTAACCGACCGACGTTATTGAAAACTAGATTCGCTGACGTGTCTATTAGAACTTGGTCTAGTACCGGATACGTCCGCCAGCAATTAGCGTGGCGCTGATAGCCGGGATTAACTGTGGATTGTGTCCGGGTGCATGCGCCTAACATTGTTCAACTGCTCTGCCCAGCTAGACAGAGACAGATGCATGTTGGCCGGCTTAGAGAGAGAGAGCAGCAGCATGTAATAAACGGTGAACCAATATGGAAACAAAACTAATACAACTCATTAATCTTCATTCATTACCATTTGAATTTGACAAAAACTCATTTACAAAACCAATCCTTCACTTGACTGTGTTACAAAATGAAAGAGAGAAAATGGTTCCACATGCATTGTTTGAATTAACAGAAAACAGAGCCTCAACTCAACTGAATATATACATATATGTATATATATATATATATATATATATATATATATATATATATATATATATATATATATATAATATATACATATATATATATATATATATATATATATATATATATATATATATATATATATATATATATATATAATATATACATATATATATATATATATATATATATATATATATATATATATATATATATATATATATATATATATATGTGTGCTGTTTGTTCTTTCAAGTAGGCGATATTGCCAATCTGACACTCGAGTGACAGCTCATTGTTTATTTCTTTGATATCGAATTCACTTTCGATATCGGAGTAATCGAAAATCGAATGAATTGATTCGATATCGTATAGAAATGTTGATATCAAAACTCAATCGAAATATTCGATTTCGATTGACAACCCTATATATATATATATATATATATATATATATATATATATATGGTGAGATCAGTTCTGCGGTGGTGCCACGTCTTGCAGTTGACGAAGAACTACGATCCGATGGAATTTCATCCATCATCATCAGGTGTCTTATTA
>OU015464.1:33954128-34094128 GCA_907164805.1 Brachyptera putata
ACGTTGCAGTTCCTGTCTGGAATTCCTCCCAGTCGATAACCTATACCCTACACATCACTATCAGTTTTATTGGTTTCTACTAACGAGAATATTTATCGTTGCAGGATTCCAGCTTGGAATATTTATTGGGAATTTTATCGTTGGAAAAAGTTAATACTCAGCAATGATAATACTTCACGTGTCTCGAGGAATCCACTTATTATGCAGAATAAATAATCTCAAAATATTCTTATATTATCATTCTTCTTCATTATAAATCATTTCATAAACTAAAATCCTCATACTTTACAGTCAATAAAACTATCGCAGTTATTTAATATAGTTTTAAAAGAGAAAACATCAATATTAGACTTCGTGGAGTCATTTTGAAATCGAAGAACCTTGGTTTTCAAGCATCTGAGCTGCAGTGAGATTCTCTATAATAGTGCTGTAACGAAGTCATTGAGTGCTGAGGGTAATGCGCGCGCATGATACCTTGAGGCGGACTAAACGTCAACAGAGTAGACACTGGGCAAGGGGGTAGATAGTTGTGAAAGCTCGACGAATTGTTCCAGTGAGGAGAGGCTGGGACTGAGAAGGTTATGGGCCAGAAGAAGACGAACCACGAGTCGAACCAGCAGGGGGATTCTGTATAATGTTGTCGATCGAGATCGAGTAATTTTCGTCGACAACTAGGTTTTTGGTCGATAACTCCACCTAGCGTGATTCTCTATGGCAACTTGACGATCTCGATCGACAATTCTTCTCGACTCGACAAGACCCTGTCGTTAACTGTTGTCGATGTCGAGAACTCTTACGTTCAGACCTAATGTCAATGAAGATAGAGAATCCCACTGCTGGAGCTGAATGGACCGAGGGAAACAACGGCTGTCGTGAGGTTTGTAATCTTGAAATCGTCTACTTAAGGACTAGTGGCCTGCCTACATAATAAAAGTATACAGGTATTTATGTATCACTCGCTTTACGAGTATAAATATTTATTAAATTATTAAAACCGTATCTGTCTTGGCAATAAATTGACTAACTCTAGTTACTATAATTTATAAACCTCTACGTTATCTCCGATCCCCGTCCTTGAGAGTGAGGCCTTGCCCGTGTCCGGAGGAATACACCGTGACAATATTATCGATCGAGTGATTCTCGTCGACAACTCGGTTCTCGGTCGATAACTATACCTAGCGTGATTCTCTATGGCAACTTGACAATCTCGATCGACAAATCTTCTCGACTCGACAAGACCCTGTCGTTAACTATTGTATGTCAAGAACTGTCACGTTCAGACGAATGGCGTGTTTTTGTGTGTGAAATATTCGAAACAAATGAGAACTGTCATTCCGGTGTTTTTAATCGTGAAAATAGTATGATTTAATACCGATCTCATGTTTAAAATAACTGATATCGAACGCTGTTTTTAATACTAGTCATTGTATTCTGCATTTTATCATCTTTTTGACAGCTGATATTCAAGGTTATGTTTTCAATGTTTTTGTGTTGGCGTAGTACTCAGCATTGAACATCATTTGACGTAGGCCTATATAATGACGTATTTGTCGACCCAAGACTTATCGACATGAGCTAACGATCGAGATCGTCTGTGTTTGGAGAATAGACTGTTGACCTTGAGTGAGTTGCCGATCGTTCGTAGTCTCGATCTGGATCACTATCGACCTAATGTCAATGGAGATAGAGAATCGCGATGATGTGATGTTGATAGGAAGGTATGACGTCACATCGGCTCAGGTCTATGACGTCACAGCTGACGGCTTGACGCGTTAACACCACACAATAGCAACAATGATTGACATTTAATAACATCTTCTACAGCTTTAATTATCTCGTCGTCAACAGGTCGGTGCTGCTCTCTCTCTCTCTCTCTCTCTCTCTCTCTCTCTCTCTCTCTCTCTCTCTCTCTCTCTCTCTCTCTCTCTCTCTCTCTCTCTCTCTCTCTCTCTCTCTCTCTCTCTCTCTCTCTCTCTCTCTCTCTCTCTCTCTCTCTCTCTCTCTCTCTCTCTCTCTCTCTCTCTCTCTCTCTCTCTCTCTCTCTCTCTCTCTCTCTCTCTCTCTGTCTGCCTCTGCCCCTCTCTCCCCCTATCTCTGTCTCTCTCTTTCTCTCGGCGATGTCGCTGGCTGAATGTTGGCGAGAGGTGAGGAAGAATGTTAGAGAAGATAGGACAATATCATAACCAAGATTACCCCCCCTCCCCTCTTCCCGCCAACATATCATATTATAGCGTCAAGTTGCCCCCTTGTAATGAGTATACGCGACATCTACTTGTGTCCACGAGAAAAGAAAGATCGGGTACCAACATTGCAAACACAATGATCAACTTCATGTAGTCATGTTCTCGCGTATAGGTGTGACCATAGAGCTTGTAGGCGCGGGGTCTGCGGGGTGCTAACGTAAGTCACGTGCTTCGGTGATAACAACCTGACTGAAAATAATTCGTTACAAGCTATGCTTATAGGGAGAGCTCTTTGAGTCAGACCAAATAATTGACTGTATTCATTGATTGTTTGACTGATGCGGCAATTCTTCTGGAAAATGTACCTCATGATAATCAGCATACATGTCATGTCCGCGTCTTTTTGAGAATCAGAATGAAACAGTGTTGTGCGTTTTCGCCGTGTATCAACATACACTAGTCTCCCAATCTCTCTCCGTGTCACGTGGTATTTCCCCGCCGGTCAGGCAAGCTATCACGGCCTCACTATTGCACGTGTTACTTGATGCGTCTCGCTCAGTCTATATAGTATATATGTATATCAGGTCATTGGGTGTGACATTTGAAGGAAGTAGGCATATCATGAATCAAGACGGGTTTTACGATAAGTATAAAGCAGCTGTATTTTCGTGAGCGTCAAATCTCTGAACTTACAGCGTGGTTTCCGAAGTTTTCACCGTCATTCATCTGGTTGACTAGCTTCATCTTTCTTGAATACAAGTGTACCAGCTCTGCGCGTGCTGACAGCGTACACTCGCGGTCAGATGAGACGGTACAATGTGACATTTGGATGAAATCCCCGTGCGAGTATTATGGATGCGCGCGCACATTACCTTCTAGTTTCTCTGAGTAAAACTGTTGCCACAAGGATAACGGTAGGGCACAGACCCGAAGTCCAGTCACGTGGGCTCCCGAATGTACCCGATCTCTCCACGCCAGCCGTAGAAACAAGAGTACATTCATCTCGCGTATTCTCAGTACCACCTCGTGTCCTGGAGGATGAGACGCTTGCTCTTATGACGAAGAGACTGGGTTCGAATACTACCACTTCTTCTTATTTTTGTTTTTCGAATAATATTGGCCTATAAAAGCTTTTAGCGATAGGTTAAAAGTCAGGATTTTTTTTGACCCTTGAATTTTCGCACTATCCATATATATATATATATATATATATATATATATATATATATATATATATATATATATATATATATATATATATATATATATATATATATATATATATATATATATATATATATATATATATATATATATATATATATATATATATATATATATATATATATATATATATATGAAGCTGAAAATCCAGACGGACGGCGAGCGAGCGTTGTCGCGGGGCACGTGCGCAGTGCGCGAAAGGTTTGTGGGTGCGCGGAGGGGAAAGGGGCCGGTTGCGCGTGAGCTATGAGCATGCTGATCTAGATCATTGTCCTTGAAGCCTGTCATCGCATAATTATCATACATCGCATCGAATGGTCTGGAATCTTTGGTCTGGAACTGATACGCAGCCTACGACAAGTAGGTATACGGGCAACAGATCAGTAGACTACCTGTCAGCGCACAAAGCAGGGCCGACTCGCATACTCCCGAAAACCGAGATAGTTTTATCAGTGAAAAGGCGGCGGTTTAACGCGCGTTAGCACATCGGAAACTTACGGGTAAGTTTCTTACCTTGCCAAAAGTCGTACACTAGGAAAACGCTATATGTAAGAATCTTACACTGGGAAAACGCTATATGTAAGGATCTCACACTGGGAAAACGCTATGTGAGGATCTTACACTGGGAAAACGCTATGTGAGAATCTTACACTGGGAAAACGCTATATGTAAGCGGTGAAGGATGAGCGAAGTTGCAGAAAATGATGAAGTGTAAATACAACCACTTTGTACTTTTTCCCTTAAAAACGGCTCATCAAAAAAAATTGAAATTACCTAAATTATAGACAGCCACAATCTACATAACCAGTATGTACTCTTCCATTTGATCCTTTCCGCTACATCCCGTGAAAAACAGCGCGCGCAAGAGTATCTCCATGCTGTTTACTGCCCCATAATTTACTTCACACGTGAATGGAACTCATTAGAAAGTAAACACCATCAATTGCACCCGGGCAACGCCGGGTATTTCTGCTAGTAACATTATAAAGTCAATTGCTGCCAGGATATTCGGATAACCGTACGACTGCACCTCGCCTCTGCCCTGCCGTTATCCTTGTGACAACAGGCGCACCCGTTTCAGTGCGTGTAATCTCAGTAGATTGTCTTCAGGATGCATTCCAATGTGACGTGACGAATCACCTGATGTGACATCGAGTGTAGGCTGTGCTCGACAAGCGCTTTCAGCCGCCAGATAAACTCTACTACACGGCCAGGTCAGAGTTCAGCGGTCACGTAGGGTCCCGGCAGAGCAACGCGGGGACCCATCACTCTTATTCACCCCCTCGGGGGACGGCAATCTTTCTTACCGTACACCACACCGACATCCATTTTTCCTGGGAACCTGAATGGTTTTCGTCCTGTTCCGCCTCCCATTGTCTTCTCTTCCCCCCCCCCCTTCTCTCTCTCTCTCTTCTCTTATCTCTCTCTCTCTCTCTCTTTCTTGCACTTCCTTCTCTCTTACCTCTCTCTGTTCTCTTCGTTCTCTCTTCTCCCTCTCTCTCTCTCTCTCTCTCTCTCTCTCTCTCTCTTTCTCGCACTTCCTTCTCTCTTCTCTCTCTCTCACTCTCTTTCTCTCTCTTCTCCCCCTTCCATCACTCTCTTCTTTTGTCTCTCTCTCTCACTCTCTTTCTCGCACTTCCTTCTCTCTTCTCTCTCCCTCTCTCTTTCTCCCTCTCTCTTTCTCTCTCTCTCTCTCTCTCTCTCTCTCTCACTCTCTTTCTCGCACTTCCTTCTCTCTTCTCTCTCCCTCTCTCTTTCCTTCTCTCTCTCTCTCTCTAGCTCTCTCTCTCTCTCTCTCTCCCTCTCCCTCTCTCTCTCTCTCTCTCTCTCTCTCTCTCTCTCTCTCTCTCTCTCTCTCTCTCTCTGTCTCTCATCTGTCCTCCTCCTGATTACGCGAGGTGGCGCACAATCACGACGAGCATCTAAATAACGAATGAATGTCCTGATTTGTCTCAGGATTCCAGGCGAAATGTTTCCAGTGCAGTTTGCTAACGCAGGATACATCCAGGTATCTCGGAGCCGAAAGCTCGAGAAAAACTTTTTCCTTCCATTTGATTTATCCGAGACAGTTCCGACGGCGTTTCTTCCGTGCTGCGCGGAGTCTCTCTTTTTCTACGATATTGAAAGCAAGCACTTTCCGAACTTTGTCGAGTCTGATGCTACTCACAGGAAATGAGGAAACCCAATAACCGAGCCCCATTCGGTTCCTGCCATTGCTGGTGTGCGTGTGTGTGTGAGTGAGGGGGGGGGGTGGGGGGTGCACTTGAATTTGAATTAATTCCCGCTCAATCGTTCCCCCCCCCCTCCTCTTGCTCGGATGCGAAGTATCGTACCTGCAATACGTGCAGCCCCAGCAAGCTCCAAGCTCTGTAACGAAGGTTGCCTGCCTAGACGGGGGATTTGTTAGATGAGCGTAGCGAAGATTTTCATTCCATATACCGAAAAAATTTGGGCTTGGTTTTTATGTTTTTTTTTTTTTTTTTAGTTTTTTTGTGTGTATTTTTGTACGCAGCATACAGGTCAGGAAAAAGCCTCAATCAACTCGAAACTTTTTTTACAAATTGGTGTTATACCAGAATATGTTGGGATTGTTTTCAGAAAAATCGGTCGGACGGTTTTTCCGGAAAAAAATTGGAAAGTATGGAAATTCCCCATGAGAATAGGCCAGGGGAGAAATACTTGGAAATATTTTTTTTCAAAAGCTCTCAAATTTATACTGAATGTGGAAAGATCTATCATACCTATATTGAGAGATTTATGGAACAATCGGATGTGAAATAACGAAGAAAACGCATTTTTAATGTACTTTTTTACACATCAATAAAAGCAATAAGAAAGCAATTAAGAAACTATCAAATGTGAGCAACAAGTGCCACCAATAAATTAAAACGTTTAAAATCTGTGATGGATATAAAGAAGGCTTTGTTACCATTGTTGGGAAACCAAGGTCCATATACCAACAGACAGCCGCGGTTCTTAAACCTTTGAAGTGATCTATGGCCTGTATATGTACATTGAGCTGACCAAATGTTCCTAATTCTACATTTCCATACTTCTTAGCTCATCTCACAACGCATATAAGGCGTTCTCCTAGTTATATAAATTTGATTAGATGACTCGTTATTTCGATAACTTTGTTTCGACAACGCACTGCACTGATGACCAACATCTGTTGGCGTGAGGATTCATGAATGAATGAGATGGTGGGAAAATAAGATAAAAGCACATTAGAATTAGGTTTTGGGCCTATTATATTGGGAAGAGAGTGGTCGTCATCTCTATCGCATTGCCGGGACTTGCAGGGACTCGCAGGGGCTTGGGTGGATTACTGCGTCAAGCACGCGTTTAACAACGATACCTCCCTCATGGCCACCACGACGAATATACCTACATGACGGGTAATGGCAATGCCAATTTTCGTTCCATTCTTTAAAATAAGATTACACAATTTGAAATGAAACTTGATCAAAATGTATTGAAAATGCATTCCATATAAAGCTTGTCTTTCTGGATGTGGTGATGGAGAGAGAGGAAGATGGAATGGACCACACACAGATACGTTGTTTATAAGGAACATTCAATCATGCACTCGTCGACCATGGCGGGAATCTAACCCCGGTATCCTGAATGACGGTTCAGTGCGCTAGCCACTGATCTTCCCATCGCAGCATCTATGTTCGTGACGTATTATCATCTGTATAGGTTTAGAGGAATGGCGCATCGACAACAACAACAATCTTCATCCCATGCTTGTATGTTTGTTTGTTTGTTTGTTTGTTTGTTTGGTATGTTTGTTTGTTTGATCAGCTGGCATGCTTGTAACTGGACCGGAAGTGGGCGTGAGCCGTGAATTCCAATCAATCACAGTCGATTAGCCTCGACCCCCCCCCCCCTCCCCACGTTCCCTCACATCCCCCCAATAATCCCCACCCCCAACCCTCACCCTAGAGCTCGTTTACGTCCAATAAAATGTTGTTTGAATATTCACTTCGACGATGATTCCAGTCCGCCCAGCTCTCACTCGCCCCGGTATAGGCCACTCGATCGTGTTTCTACACTAGATCTGCAAAATACGCTGACAGTCAAATCGTAGGCGTATATAACCAATTACATGTTCAGATACTCAATAAACCCGATTAAAAAATATTCCTTTTCAACAAAGAAGGCCGCCCTCCAAAGCTCAGTTAGTTCAAGCACCGCTTTAGAAACTGAAGTCTTCTTGGAACGTGGGTCGGCTTTTGTAATCGTCCTTTCATTTGTCACCACTTCATAGCGTCATTATCAGCCGCTCATTCTTAATCCCAGATAATCTAGCTATTGGTGGGGTCGTTGAGCAACCAATGATGATCGTCATAACCAAATGATTATATTCTATATTCTCTCATATAGAATACCTTTCAACATCTTAATTAAAATTCATATTGAAGTTGAAAATATGTTACAACCAATGAGCGATGTAGGTATAGTTATGATCCCCGCCACCGACCATCTTTACATAGGTTTTTCGTGGTTTCCCTCTGGACCCCTATTCCTGAGATAAATGGGATGTGAGAAAAATCAGTGAGAAAACTATGTCATATAATAATGACATATTTCATCTCTCATTTTATGTGAGATACTCGTTTTCTCACTCATTTTTATTATTCTCACTCATTTTTATTTTTCTCACATCTCATTTATCTCAGGAATAGGGGTCCTGTAGTTAGATGAGCGTAGCGAAGATTTTCATTCCATATACCGAAAAGTTTTTGGCTTGTTTTTTATGTTTTTTTTGTTTTTTTATTGTATGTAATTTTGTACGCGGCATACAGGTCAGGAAAAATAATCAATCAACGTGAAACTTTTTTCAAATTTGTATCACACCAGAATAGGTTGGGATTGTTTTTCATAAAAATCGGTCGAACAGTTTTTCGGGAAAAAAATTGGAAAGTATAGAAAATCCCTATAAGAATAAGCCGGGGGAGAAATACTTGGAAAACAAAGATTTTCCAAAAGCTCTCAAATTAATACTGAATGTGGGAAGAACTATGATACATATTTTAAGCGATTTATGGAACAATCGGTTGTGAAATAACGAAGAAAACGCATTTTTAGTGTAATTCTTTACACATCAATAAAAGCAATTGAGAACGCAATTAAAGGAACTAATCAATGTGAGCACACTGAGCAACAAGTGTCACCAATAAAGTAAAACGATTTCCTAGTCTAGGCTAATGCCGGAATGGTTCCCACAATATGGGTCACGACCGCTTCCTTCCCACTGTGCTTCCCATCACATAAGAAACCTTCATCTCATTAATCATCCATCCGACGTCATTAGATCTGCGCTATCATAACAGTGCGTCGTTAAACCCGATATAAAAAATATATAGTTATTAGGATATATTCATTACAAGTACTTTCGTCTTATAATCACATACATTCACTAGAACGTATGGATATAAAGGGACTGCTAGCATCGACCCATGTATGGGGAAAAAAATAAAAATACACATTGTTTATTACAAGTTTCAATTTCCTTAAAGTTGGTAAAAGTTGTTTGTGATGTCGCGGCCGCATGAACGTGGACCGAGGGAAATCACAGACTCCACGTCTGGTAATCACGAGAGAATAAAGCTGCTAGCCGGACATAAACTGCCTGTAATGGAGCATAAGCCTGACAATAATGCTCTCATTAATCTGCATACCCGATCAGTTTAATGGATAACTTCATTACCCGCATACATTTCCATACAATTGACTGACACACGGGTAGTTTACTCCACCAAACAAGCGCGTAACGATGACTGATTATTGTTGCTTCACGACCCCACCAACAGCTAGGTTATACGGGGGTACGAATGAGCAGATGATAGTGAAACGATGAAGTGATGATCCAAGTGAAAGGAAATTTATAGAAAACCATGCCTTATGCGGGACTCGAACACACGCCCAGCGGTGACTTCAGTTTCTGGAGTGGTGCTTTAACTGACTATGAAGACTGACCCATGCCATATGAAGGACTCGAACTCACGCCCAACGGTGACTTCAGTTACTATCGCTAGCGATAATTGGCTGAGCCATCGGGGCGGCAAAATACATGATAATTGGTCGTTTTATTCTATTATAAAATGAGGCTGTGCAATTTGAAATGAAACTGAATTAGAATGGATTAAAAATTCCTCCCATATAAAACGTTCCTTTCTGGATGTGGTGACGGCGAGAGGAAGATGGAATGGACCACGCAGAAGGAACATCTAATCAAGCTCTCGTCGCAGGAGAGATCAGAGTCTAGCTAGGCAAACTCAACGACCCATCAATCTCTCTGACACAGCGCAATGTAACCACGTCGTTGACGCGCCGTAAGACCCCAATATTCATTCATTCTCTGACACATACCAACTCGACTCTGAGTTGAGCAATCAGAGAAACATCTTCGCAGAGAGGAGTTACCAGGAACGTCGTTAGAGGGGTCGAATAGGTAAGGAGCGAATTGAAAAAAAACTCCATAGATTTTTTCAATAATTTAAAGAAAAATCCTTGAGTTTCATCCAATTCATTGAATTTTATTCAATTCACTGTGCATTTCTGAAGCCTGTTCATTGAATTTTGTTTTCCTCACGTACTTTTCAAATAGAACTTTTTCAAATGACTTTTCAACTAGGACAGTAGGCTCACAAAGGAGTTGATCCACCTTCAGTTGATCGACGAAATCTCTACACATTTAGGCCTAGTGAAGATCTATTAATGTACAAAAACTTGAACTAAACCTACTTATTAACTTCTAAATACTCAACATTTTTATACTCTCATTACAAGTTTGGATTATAATGTGGGGGTTCAGCAAATCGTTTCAGTATTGTTACGAGTCAGTTCAAACTCTGGTTTCTGCTGTGACTAAATAGGCCTAATCTTTTCGAAAATTAAAAAAAAAAATGAAATTGAAAATTTTCAAGCTTTTAAAAATTTCAATTTAAATGTTCACCAAATATTTCCAGGTTTCCAGGTTTCGAAAAGTTAACGCGAGATGCATGTTTTGTGACCATTTTCAATGTCAACTAAAGCATACACAATCGTGGTGGCTTTCCGGGCCTGTTGTTGTGAAACTGCTGCACACCATTCAGAGAAGTACCTTCTAAAATACGGTCGATCCATAATAAATATTCACAATATTTTCAAAAATAATCACCCTGGTGGGAACTTTTTGCCCTATGTGACTGGGGATGCCTTTAATACGAACCAGTCATTTCGTACAAGTGAGAAGGAAATATCGTTACGCTCCTCTAGAACGTCTACACGTGCGCTACTCGGCCATGTTACTCGGGTCGGTGAAGGTGTCGGCCATGACATGTTCTCGCGCACCCCTCAACGCGCACACGTGTCAGAGAGCTTGACAAATCGTGTTCCTGTCAGCCTGATACTTGTCCTGGTTGTTGGCGTGTATTTACATATTCTCTTCATTTATTGGTTCTTATCCCGTCTCATTCCAGTCACGTGCCTCGCCCATTTGTCCTTGCCAACCGAGGAAAACAAAAACAAATCATTTGAAAAATAACATTTTGCTATTTTATAAGGAATATTATCATTTTTAACCCAAATGCAGTAGATGCAACAAAATACACATGGCACTCACTCTCAAAACAGATGTCATGTATATTCATTTGAAGTCTCTAATGTCTGCACCCTTATTTTGAACGAACTTTTGAACGAACTATTTTGAACTAAGATTAAGACAATTTCAATTGTATATTGGTTATACTTCTGGATAGTTTGAAATCTCTAACTTTTATTCATGATATTTGAAGCTGTCTAATGGGCTGTTCATATACATTTCAAGATATCTATATGGCTAGTGTGATGAAGCGGACATGACCCAGTATCAGTTTAGTCTCAACGTAGAATCATGTTTAGCCCTATCTTTTCACCGGTACCGTACATTGGGTTGCTAACCTACTTGAGGTATAACATAGAGCCACCCTTTGTTTTGAGGAAGAGAACAGTCGTGTATTGTGGAGAGTAGAGTGTTGTTGTCGCCAGGTCACGCTCGTCACATCATGCCCACCATGAGTGCCTTCGTCGCTGTAACGTGACTTTGTAAACTATATTCTTTTAGGCTAAAGCCTGATTTACACGGTCCAAGTGTTCATCCAAGGCCGTGGATTCAAGGTTTGGTCCAAGTACTTTGACAGCAACTAGGATGAAACATTGAACGACTGTCTACACAGTCCAATCTATTGAAGGCCATACACGGCACATTAATCCCAATAGTTGAACATGCTGATCGAGTATCTAGATGACTTGTAACAGCTGACTGGCAATCAGATATGGCGGGAGACCGAGCGGTCGCCGTCAAGTGCGCATGCGCGCCAGACTTGTGTGACGTCAAAGCCTCTGATTGGTTGGTTTCATCAAAGGTTGAAGAAAAAGAGGACATTTCTAAAATTCCAGGGTTGAATAGAAGCTTTTTGCTTCAAGTTTTCCATTTAGACGATCCAAGAACTTGTAATCAATCCTTCAATCCAAGGACTTGGATGAAAACTTGTACCGTGTAAATCAGGCTTTAGATAAAATGAAGACCAACTTCCGATTGAATATGATTATTCAGTAACCTTTTTAACTTCCCGCTCCACGGCAAGAACCCTCCCTTACTAGTGAAGAGGTAGAATATACATTTCAAGATGTTTCAACAGGATATGAAATATGCATTTCAGGATGTATAATAGGATTAGGAATAAACAGTTGAAGACGTATATATGCATTTATACTGCACATTACAATAGCTCGGCTTTAGCTATCATTTGATATATTTATATATTGACAAAGCGTTTTCAAAGTTATATGTGCTCAAAGTTCAGGCATTATCACATTTGGTAATGCTGGTATTAATTTTCTTTTCTTCTCGATATAATTTATGGTGGTTTCGCACGGCTGGTGCCCCCTCCCCCCTCCTCCCCCCCCCCCTCACGGTCCGCCCCCCACGCTCACCATAGTTACTGCGTTTCATACTTTCATTATTTAATTACTGGATGCAATTTGTTGAAAAGCTTTTAAAGCTCTGAGATGGTTTATTGTGTGCCGGGTACATAAAGAGGCTGGCGCTTTTTGCTCGGAATAACCCCGCGTCTGCCGCACGGAATCGCGGCGGTGAAAGAGCAGGAAATTCACCATTAGTTTCTTGTTGTGTGACTTGGAGAGGGAAATGTGGACGAGACAGATTCTAGGATAATATTAGTGTCAATCGTTCATGATGAGAATGAACAGCGAATATCATCTTGCGTGGAAGTTTCACAGAATTAGTAGCAGTTTGTTAGCAGGTATTTCCAATTTATTTCAGTTTCACTTCAAGAAGCGGATCTCAATTTGTTAAATTATTATTATTATTATAAATAACATAGAAACTTGATACAAATCATTGTTTCATAATTAGGGCTGAGTATGAAAGGTAGGATCGTTTGGACGGGGCACCACAAGGGCGATCTTATAACCCCATTTTATTAATTTCAATACTAGGACTGCGAAGTCTGAGAACACACTTTTCCGCCGCAGATAAAAGTCTTTCAGTTTCCAAAAGTCCAGAACACATTATAAGTAAAAACCGTTCCTGTAATATATCCGGACATTACTAGCATAGGTATTGAGAGTGAACAAAATACACGAATGTTGATTTCTTCCATTTTGAGCCAAATCTCTTAGGCCTTCCATACAGCAGATGTGACATTCAAATTATAAGATATTCTTCATTCATAGCTGTTGTTCAACCATTGGAATAATTTCCTGCAATGAGATGAAAAATTATGGCAAATATTTATTTATGAAGGTAATTATCTTATATAGGTCAACTTGTGTACGCTAGGAGCGCTTCAATCTAGCCAAAGTGATTCATTGACGAGTATTGTTTTCCCGCCCCTTCTACGTCACAAACCATGGCATCCAATCAAGTGGGCTGTTTGAACCGTGGTAACCTGGACATTTTCAATCAGGGGGTCTCTAAATGACCACATGGCCGATCGATAAACCACGCCCTAGGTTGAATTATTGACCTTGGGAAATGGCTTTCTTTATTCGTCAATTTCATGGCAAGGTCTATCTATATGGAGCTAGACCGGGGAATGTCTTGACCTGTGGCGCGCGTTGTTGTTGTTGTTGTTGTTGCGAGTAATCTGAAAGGACGGAAGATTACTTGATCTCAATAGCCTAACCAACCTAACCAGACACAACCTAACCAACCCAAGCTAACTAATTCACTATAGCCTGGAACTAACATAATTCAATCCAAATTACCGGTTGTATGCAGTGACAAGAGACCAGCTGATATAACAGTGACCAACCGAGCTGTGTGTGAATATTACTGACACTTCTACCATGGCCGCCTCGTAGCTCAGTCAGATAAGACACCGCATGGGAAACTGAATATAACGTGATAGCAAGGCATGGGGATTCATACATATTTCTTTTCACTCATTAGCACTTCTGAGTTTCATGGTCATCCACCTACTCATAACTAACCCCAAATAACCTGGCGGCTGGTGGGGTCGTTCAGGAGATGATAGGCCTAATGACTATCATCATCTTCATCAATGAAGATATATATATATATATATATATATATATATATATATATATATATTTATTTTTCTGATGCTGATCAAAGACCCCACCAACAGCTAGGTTATACGGGGGTACGAATGAGCGGGTGATAGTGGAACGATGAAGTGATGATAGATGAAAGGACGTTTACAAAAATCCATGCCTTACCTTATGCGGGACTCGCACCCACGCCCAACGGTGACTTCAGCTACTACCTCTAGCGATAATTGGCTTAACCGCCGGGGCGGCTATAAATATATATATATATATATATATATATATATATATATATATATATATATATATATATATATATATATATATATATGTACGTGTGTGTGTTTGTGCTTGTGTTTGTTCAAACCATAATCAAATCTCTGAATGTAAATATGTGTTTTGTGTTGGTTTTATATAGCTATATATATCCAGTGTTCAGCGTACGTGTATGGAGTTGTATAAAGCTCATGCATTGTTAACTCCTATATGACTGAAACCATGAATAAAATATCTCATGTAGCGGCTGCTGTGAGCTAATCTGTGCCTCTACTTGAGATGATAATACCTGAGTAGAAGTCACCGACGCGGACCTGCGTGCGCACAATACACGTGCCGTGCCTCTAGAAGGCAGTGGAAACGAGCAACACTTATTATGTCTCCAAATCTGCATCTCTGTTTGTATCTCGATCACGATTCGTTGAACAAATCACGACGAGAAGCTTGTGTAGAAACCTTCTCCAGCTCTACACTTGGAGACATGATCATTATTACTTCAGATCTGATGATTCAACTATAAGATCAAGATAAATCAACTAAGGCATAATGTGTTGTATGCACATCATTCTGCATTCATCAGTCGCTTACTCGTACCCCTGAGTGAACTGGGTCTAGGTGGGGTCTCTGAGCAGGCAATGATAGCCTACTACCATGCCTATTGAATAGACTTCCAGAAGCACAGCGGTCTGAGCTCGGAACATAGATATATTATCGAGATATGTTACTCTGTGGCCGACTAGCGACATATGCTCGTTCCGATCGGGCGGCCATATTGGACGTTAAAAAGCGAGGCCTTTTATATTACTAGGAAAACGCCATATATGCGTTGTTAGACGAGCGGGCAGTAATAGTATGGGTAAAAATGGGTAAAAACTGCTTCGAGTGGTACCAATTCAGCACATTTAATGTTTTTCCTTCAAAATGGCTGACCCGATCAAGCTGAAAATTTCCAGAAATGTGTATCAAAAGGTGATTCAACTTCACGCAAAATTTCATTCTTTGGAAAATATTTTTTTTTTCTTTTTTTCCGCTGTGTTATTCTAACGGGTATTTTTGAAATTTCTTAAATTTAAAAAAAATGTTAACACCCGATAGTGCAACAAAAAACACAGATATAAGTTAGATGAGGAACAATATTCAAAAGAAGTTTGAAGTTGATAGCTGTAGCAGTTGAACCTGTGGAGAACCGACAAAAAAAAATAACAAAGACGAACACCAATTTTCAGTATGTCAAATTGAATCCTCGCTAAAGCTCGTCTAATTATGTATCATAAAAGGCGTTAGAGGCTATAGGTGTTGCTAGCCAAAGCTTTCTGTATTATTACATCAGGCAATGATATAGAAGGCCTTGTGCTAGCACAGATCTCTATTTATGTGGTTGCTAGGCCCTAGTTCACGGTCCCCTTGTTCATGTTGTCCAATATGGAGGGAACCGGTGTGAAGTTGCTGCCGAGACACAAATATGTACGCCTTCTTAACCTTGAGTAACGTATCTCGGTGATATATAGTCTGTCTCACCATTCTGGAGTAACTGTCGGAGATCTTTGTAGTTTGCTCATCTACTGTCCGGCGAGAAGATAGGTATATACAGATATTCCAATCATCTCTGCAGACTTCATTAAACTCACGCACTGTTGCATTTTACTCAGATCATATTATACCTGAGTTCACTTAAATCCATAATAAGACTTTCTGAAGCGATGTAGCAACGTTGCACAACAACTCCTACCTAGTCACACACTTGTCCTCAAAATGCAGCAGAGAAGAGTTCCTTTGTAACTGTTGGAGTTATGATTGACATGTTTACCCATTCAGCAGTTAAGCTGATCGATGACATAGTAACAGTTACTCCAGAATTGTGAGACAGACTTTATTAATATATATATCCTTGGATCAAGAAGCAGGATCAGCGAGACGTGACAAGTCAGATGTATATGACATGTGTAGTCTGGTGGAGTCGGGATAATTGTCTCAGTTTCAATTGTTGGCGCCATTTCCGTTGTGTCACGTGGTAAAGCTTTGGTCGCATAACGAGGTGCAATAAATACAGGCTCTTGCAATCAGTCTTACAAAAAGTGAAGATTGAATGACAGCGTAGAAGGACTTCGTGGCTCAAGAATCTTGAGGACTGGTTTCCGAGACAGCAACATGCACGGGGTCCTTGTTCAGAGTTGCAGCATCCAGAGATGACATAGCTGTGATGATCGCTAAACTTCGTTGGAAGAAGGCACGAGAAGAAGAAGAAGTTGTACAAGCGCATTCATGGAATGGAATCTCGAGGCTGCGTGAAGGAAGATCAAGTATCGGAAACTATCTCCCAAACAAATGTTCCAAGCCTTGCAAAGTAACACCAGCTATCGACTTGTCTGTATCGAGCAATCACGCCCTCTGATTCTCTGATTACTACCAATCCTCGCGTGCCGGGTGAACCGGACGCATTGGAAAGAATGAGCTTCAACACAAACATATAAACAATCCACTCTCATGATATCAGTATCAACAGCAGCAACAACAACATCATCGGCAACATTCGAATCAACTCGACAAAATGCTCGAATACACTCAAACTTCTTCACTTGTTCGCGAAAACGGTCACCAACATCACAAACATAAATATCTCCATTAAGTTTGTATTACTGTGTGATTTTGTTTCTACATGATTTTTCAGGGACAAGATTCACCAGTATGAACTCAACTACATCTTTAAAAGTGTCAAATGTTCCGAGCTGTATCGAGTTTCTATGAACTTAGCAAAGATTGAACACATCATTCAGTATTTAAACGAGCTTTCAGCTTCAATTGCTCCGAGTCTACAGAAATCTGCCCCCGCAAAGCGATTAAATCTTTTAGGGGATATTTTTTCAGAGAAATTAATCGTCTCAAACACGGAACAAAATGTTCTCCAAGTTTGAAACAATAATTAGAAAGTCGAGTGTATTTGTGAGTTTAATTATAAATGGTTGGTCATTAAATGGAATTTACTTGGAGCTCATTAAGCGCGCCATGTTGCCAGCTTGCCGGGCACTGAATGAGCTGTATGCCAGCGTGGTTAATTGACAGTCACTGCCTCTTGGAAACAGTTTGATGCGAGATATTTGTCTGCAGCTCAACGAGGGGAGGGAAACTTGATCGGTCGTGTTGGTTGTATGGATTGGCTACTCTGACTCGAGTTCTGCTTCTGTTGGCATGACTGACGAGTCGCCAGCTGTGTTGCTAGAAGGCCGTGATCGACGTCAGCTCCTTAAGCTGGGACCAATGTGCTCGTGCACTTACTCGGCGTTACGTCATCGGCAGGTAGGCCTACAACGAATATAACGGGTAGAACGGTTTTGAAACCGGTAGAACGGGTTATACGGCTGGAACGAATATAACGGGTAGAACGGTTAAAAAGGGTAGAACGATTAGAACAGGAAGAACGGAAAACAAGGGTAGAACGGGAAACAAGGGTAAAACGGGTAACAAGAGTAGAATGGGTTAGAACGGGTAGAGCTGGTAGTATCAGTAGAACGGGTAGAACGGGTAGAGCTGGTAGAACAAGTAGCACGGGTAGAACGGGTTATACGGGTGGAACAAATATAACGGGTAGAGCATTGTAGTAGCTCATAACAGCATATAAGCTGGATGCTTCGTGAGAGGAACCTGGTCAGACAGAAACCTGAAAGGAGATGATTTGAAAAAATCATCTCAAGTCAGGTTTAAAAGCTACTAGTAAGAAATTCTGTTGGAGACGGCAACATTTATTATATTATAACATTTGCCTATTGTTGCTACTCGCTGTAACTAACCACTCGGGGGTCGAACCTGAGACTATTCGAGGTTTGGCTTGAGGAAGGGTTCCTTTGCCGCGAGGCGAGCATTGCTATGAGTGACGTCACTCCCAAGACGACAAGGAAGTGTCGTCACTCTGAGTGTGGTCATGTCAGAAGAGTTATACCTCGGTAGCTCAGTGGCAGAGCACCTGACCGGCAATCAGAAGGTCCAGGGTTCGAGTCCCAGTCGAGGCGTATCTTTTATGACATGACTATAACATCCAACCAGTAAACAAAACATCTCGATACAATTATTCCAGGTAGTGCATGAACAATTCAAGCATTTGCATTGCGGAGAAGAACAATCTTCTTTAAACTCATTTACTGCAGATAAAACGAAGTAAACTGAATGTCTGAAGGCAAAGTGCGTGAAATTGTTGTTTGCGTCCCCCTCCCCCTTCCCCCTCCTCCCAAGTATACCAAGCAACGCATTCAAACGCAAGACGCAATCCCACGAAACACGTCCTTTTCTTCGTTTCTAACTTTCCTACATATAACCTCTCTATTGAGCAGAGAGAAAGAGAGGGAACAGGAAGGAAGAAAGAAAGAAAGAAAGAGAGAAGGACATAAAGAGAGAAAGAAAGAACGAGAGGAAGATATAAAAAAAGAAAGATATAGAGAAAGTATGAAAGAAAGTAAGAAGGAAAGTAAGACAAAAATAGATATAGATGGACAGAAAAAAAATACAGATAGAAATGAAGATCGAAAGGAAGAAAAAATTAAAATGGAAGCAAGAAAGAAGGAAAGAAAGAAAGCAAGTAAGGTAAGTGAGGCAAGAAATCGGGGATAAATGAAGGAAAAGATGAAAAGTAGTAAAACGCTATATTCAATGTAGTCATATTCAATTACTTTGCATTGAAATAAAATCTACGTAATTTCCCGAAATACTGTATTACTTTCTAGTCCGACCCACGTGGTTCAGTTCGGGATCGGAACTCGCGTCAACAATTGACCCCGCGCTAGTGTCGAGCGTGTCCTGACAATAGCAAGTAGTTCACTTGGGCAGGGAACTTGCTTGCAGTCAGTGTGAGATGGCAAACACCATTCGGTATATCTACTTATTCAAATTCATTCAAACTATAATTGTTCCATCTAAAACTGTCGATAGCTGGATATCAAATTGGCTGATACCAAAATCAAAATATGGAAATGATATATTTCAAAGGGAAATTCACACAGAAAAATGTATCAAATATTTCGTTATATGTATCAAGGTTGAAATAGTATATTGATAATATGAATCAAAAAGGAGTTAAATTCCGAGAATAGGGGAACAATGATTTTGCATCAAGTTTCGATGTTATTAGAAAAAAAAAGAAGATTATTATGGATACATTGGTAGGGGTGGGCCTTCCTCTATCAGCTAAGCTGAATTTCATCAGCACACCTGTGGCCGTTTTGATACAAATAAATAGTGACTGTTAGTGACCTCGATTAACGAAAAAATTGCTTGAATTTATCTGGTCTTGTGTGCCAAACGCATACGGTTGAATAATATATTTTTGGGTCAGCTCAAAGCCAGTTATTTTACGACCACATCGATTCCATGCACGATAAAATATCTCAAGAAGTAATCAAGTGGTGTATGTAACGCGACATGCATGTTTTGTCACCAATATCGATGTCAATTGAAGCATACATGATCGTATAGTGGCTTTCCGGATGAACGCGTTGTTGTGAAACTGCTGCACACCATTCAGAGAAGTACCTTCTAAAATACGGTCGATCCATAAAAAACATTCATGAAAATATTTAAAAAAATAATCACCCTGGTGGGAACTTTTTTCCCTATGGTGTCTGGGGACGCCTTAACAGCTGTCTTAGCGGGTAATAATATTGCATGTACATAATGAGTTCACCAGTTCGAGCTGTTTCAAGGTGGGACATTTGGGAAATCTATCATTTCAATATATTCATTTTGGTGTTGGCCAATTTGATATCCAGCTATCTACAGTTTGCATTTGGACCCGTTACAAGATGAATTATTCAAATCTTGCATTTTACTTGCATTTCCTGGTAAGGTGGAATGCCAGCTAGGTGGAATGCCAGCTAGGCGGAATGCCAGCTAGGTGGAATGCCAGCTAGGTGGAATGCCAGCTAGGCGGAATGCCAGCTAGGTGGAATGCCAGCTAGGTGGAATGCCAGCTAGGTGGAATGCCAGCTAGGTGGAATGCCAGCTAGGTGGAATGCCAGCTAGGTGGAATGCCAGCTAGGTGGAATGCCAGCTAGGCGGAATGCCAGCTAGGGGAATGCCAGCTAGGCGGAATGCCAGCTAGGCGGAATGCCAGCTAGGTGGAATGCCAGCTAGGTGGAATGCCAGCTAGGTGGAATGCCAGCTAGGTGGAATGCCAGCTAGGTGGAATGCCAGCTAGGTGGAATGCCAGCTAGGTGGAATGCCAGCTAGGCGGAATGCCAGCTAGGCGGAATGCCAGCTAGGCGGAATGCCAGCTAGGCGGAATGCCAGCTAGGCGGAATGCCAGCTAGGCGGAATGCCAGCTAGGTGGAATGCCAGCTAGGCGGAATGCCAGCTAGGTGGAATGCCAGCTAGGTGGAATGCCAGCTAGGTGGAAAGCCAGCTAGGTGGAATGCCAGCTAGGTGGAATGCCAGCTAGGCGGAATGCCAGCTAGGTGGAATGCCAGCTAGGTGGGAAGCCAGCTAGGCGGAATGCCAGCTAGGTGGAATGCCAGCTAGGTGGAATGCCAGCTAGGTGGAATGCCAGCTAGGTGGAATGCCAGCTAGGTGGGAAGCCAGCTAGGTGGAATGCCAGCTAGGCGGAATGCCAGCTAGGTGGAATGCCAGCTAGGTGGAATGCCAGCTAGGCGGAATGCCAGCTAGGTGGAAAGCCAGCTAGGTGGAAAGCCAGCTAGGTGGAATGCCAGCTAGGTGGAAAGCCAGCTAGGTGGAATGCCAGCTAGGTGGAAAGCCAGCTAGGTGGAATGCCAGCTAGGTGGAATGCCAGCTAGGTGGAAAGCCAGCTAGGTGGAATGCCAGCTAGGCGGAATGCCAGCTAGGCGGAATGCCAGCTAGGCGGAATGCCAGCTAGGCGGAAAGCCAGCTAGGCGGAATGCCAGCTAGGTGGAAAGCCAGCTAGGTGGAAAGCCAGCTAGGTGGAAAGCCAGCTAGGTGGAATGCCAGCTAGGCGGAATGCCAGCTAGGTGGAATGCCAGCTAGGTGGAATGCCAGCTAGGTGGAATGCCAGCTAGGCGGAAAGCCAGCTAGGCGGAATGCCAGCTAGGTGGGATGCCAGCTAGGTGGAAAGCCAGCTAGGTGGAAAGCCAGCTAGGTGGAATGCCAGCTAGGCGGAATGCCAGCTAGGCGGAATGCCAGCCAGGCGGAATGCCAGTTAGGTGGGAAGCCAGCTAGGTGAAATGCCAGCTAGGCGAAATGCCAGCTAGGCGAAATGCCAGCTAGGCGGAATGCCAGCTAGGTGGAAAGCCAGCTAGGTGGAATGCCAGCTAGGTGGAAAGCCAGCTAGGCGGAATGCCAGCTAGGTGGAATGCCAGCTAGGTGGAATGCCAGCTAGGCGGAATGCCAGCTAGGTGGAATGCCAGCTAGGCGGAATGCCAGCTAGGTGGAATGCCAGCTAGGTGGAATGCCAGCTAGGTGAGGTTCAGGATGTTCTAACGCCACATGTGTTGCCAGGAAGAGGAGTGGAAACTATCCAGCCTGCAATGTATCTATGTAATGTGTGTAACGACGTTCCTGACTTTCAACCCATGTCCTCCAGGGAATGTTAGGGTTAATGAGATTGTTTGTGTTGGTCAATTCGAGTCAAATGAAGCCACTTCGAGCCACTGAAGAGATCTGGTGGGATCACCGACCCCACCAACAGCTCGATTATATGGGATGAAGAGTCTCTTTAGGCCCATACTATTCCAACAATGGTGCATCAGATCTTCCCACAGTTTCCAACAACACTAATAATCCAGTTATACTGACACGACCCCCTTGTGCCCCAGGGCAATGTCAATAGACCTGATATCGTTCTCTCTCTCTCTCTCTCTCTCCCTCGCTCGTTATCCAGCCAGTACATCCAATGTTCTAGTAACATGGGGGAGGGGGGAGGGGTAGGGGAGTCTGTGTTCTAATACACTACGTGCACGGTACATGGCTAGTAAACACGCTCCCGGCTACCGTGTTTCCGTTCCGGCCGATAACGATGTCAACTTGTCCGTCAATCCCATCACGCCCTGTTGACCTTGGCTCCAGCCTCCCTGGTCCAGGACTTGCCCTGGGGCCAGGGCGCTACATTCCTGCGCCTTCTTCCAGACTCGGTATCACCTCTCTCTCTCTCTCTCGCTCTCTCTTATGAACAACAATGTTTCACTCGAGGTCTATTCTGTCTTGACAAAACGGGAAATATGTAACATTTAATTAAATGTCAAAGTTCGCAGGAAAAACTTGGTAAATTAATTAAAAAACTCGATTTACTGAGAATTAATTAAAAATCTGAAGTTGCCTAGCTGTGTGACTCTCCGAAGTTTGACGCCGAGGAAGGCGATCAGGGAAACGTGATATTTACATTGCTATTTCTCTCTCTATTTCTCTCTCTCTCTCTCTCTCTCTCTCTCTCTCTCTCTCTCTCTCTCTCTCTCTCTCTCTCTCTTTTATCAACAGCTCAATCCAGTAATTCTGCCACAAAACTAATAACAATCGAAACCGATAATGAGTGATGAAGAATTAGATTGTTATCATGTTCGTGTTGCCTGTCGACCCCACCAGCCGCTATGTTATATGGGGGTAGAAATAAGCGGCTGATTTTACTCGATTATTCGATGAAAGTTTCGAGTAGACTACGCTGACAGTGAAAAGGTATCGCAAGGTATTCGAACTCAAGCCCGCCAGCGGCCAGCGCCTCCGCTGAATGAGCCAGCGGGTCGGCTGAATGAGCCACCGGGTAGGCTGAATGAGCCACAGGGTCGGCTGAATGAGCCACAGGGTCGACTGAATGAGTCACCGGGTCGGCCGAATGAGCCACCGGGTCGGCTGAATGAGCCACCGGGTCGGCTGAATGAGCCACCGGGTCGGCTGAAGGAGCCACCGGGTCGACTGAATGAGCCACCGGGTCGGCTGAATGAGCCACCGGGTCGGATGAATGAGTCACCGGGTCGGCTGAATGAGCCACCGGGTCGGCTGAAGGAGCCACCGGGTCGACTGAAGGAGCCACAGGGTCGACTGAATGAGTCACCGGGTCGGCCGAATGAGCCACCGGGTCGGCTGAATGAGCCACCGGGTCGGCTGAGTGAGCCATCGGGTCGGCTGAAGGAGCCACCGGGTCGACTGAATGAGCCACCGGGTCGGCCGAATGAGCCACAGGGTCGGCTGAATGAGCCACAGGGTCGACTGAATGAGTCACCGGGTAGGCCGAATGAGTCACCGGGTCGACTGAATGAGCCACCTGGTCGACTGAAGGAGCCACTTGGTCGACTGAAGGAGCCACAGGGTCGACTGAATGAGCTACCGGGTCGGCTGAGTGAGTCACCTGGTCGACTGAGTGAGTCACAGGGTCGGCTGAATGAGCCACCGGGTCGGCTGAGTGAGCCACAGGGTCGGCTGAATGAGCCACCGGGTCGGCCGAATGAGCCACCGGGTCGGCCGAATGAGCCACCGGGTCGGCCGAAAGAGCCACAGGGTCGGCTGAATGAGCCACCGGGTAGGCGGGTAGGCTGAATGAGTCACCGGGTCGACTGAATGAGCCACCTGGTCGACTGAATGAGCCACCTGGTCGACTGAATGAGCCACTTGGTCGACTGAATGAGCCACAGGGTCGGCGTGGTTTGAGGAGGAAGGAGCATCACGATGTGTTGACAACACGTCTGGGACCCAAGCGGTGGAGGAGCCGGTTTCCTCCAACACCCACTCTTTCTTAGAACATTAACAATCACTAGATTTTTAATATATTTAGGGTAAGGTTGCCCAATTTGGACCACTTCAGACATTTTATTTTTTGGGGGGCTGAAATAGAAAGATTTTGGGCCCCAAAAAAAATGGGTGATAGGTATATTCATCATAAACACTGTTTATGAATATTATTTTTTTAATTAATAATTTTGGATTTATGATGATATAGATGAAGTAGTGCAATTGGTTCAATTAGGGATACTAGTTGCCTAATTTGAACCGGTGGTTCCCCAATTTGGACCATGGTGAATTAATTCAAATTTTGAAGTTACATTTTTTTGGTTTATTGCATATTCACATAATGTGAGACAAAATGATAGAAGAAAGCAATAGAAAATACAAGAAAGCATACTTTTGTCAGTCTTCGCAGAAGAACGATTTTTGCATTCATTTTGAGGTTATGTTCGGTTTTAGAAAGCATGGTGAAGTGGTCCATTTTAGGAAACAGGTAATCTGAGATTATTATAATTAATTACTATTTCTAGGTAGTATGTGGAAAATCACAATTGGTATGAACCGATGCGTAATGAAATAAGGTTTATCTCAAAATCAATATTATCGTAATGTGACTCACCGTTTATTTAGAAGACTCTTAGGAATGTTGCCCAAAAACTAGATCAGAAGGTGTATGAATCACAAAACCTCTGTATTTGGCGCTAAACTTCGGTTACCGACCTAAAAATTGTTGTGACGTAATATTTTGGAGTGAAGTAACATAATAAACCGCCAGATCACATATAAGTGCAATATCCAAGACAATACAGTGGTGGTCCAATTTGGGAGCAGGTTCAAATTAGGCAACTTTACCCTATATGAATATATATATATATCAATAATATCTTCGGAGGATACCTCTTCCGTTACCTCAGATGGTGAGAGCATGCGTGTATCAAGCCTAAGGTCCGGGGTTCGTTTCCCCGACGGGGCGGTATTTTTCAGTGATAACAATATCAACCACACGAGCTATACGTTTCAATTCAACAGAAGATGTATGATAGATGTTTGATAGATGAGATAGATGTATGCAGCTCCCTACAAGATGGCGTTGTACTACTGTTGGCCCTTGGAACCTAATGTCAGCCAATCAGTCAATCAGGTAAGTTGATGTCAGCCAATGACTGCTAGTTGATCGGAACTGGAATATGAAATCAGAAGGTAGCATCACGTCTGACGACAGTTTCACAATGCAAGCATGCGCAGTGGAACTGTCGTCGGACGTCAACTAAAGTGGAGCCAAGTTAAGCCGATAGAAGAGGCGGTGGTACGAGACTTGCTCTGAGTTGGTTTCCTGTTTTGATGAACATCGTAGTGATATATAAACCAGTGTTTCCAAGAGCCTTTTCCTTGAAGAGAGAACAGGATGATTCAAGATAAGGTCGCCACGTAACTGCAATAAGTTAGCCTGCAAAAGCTACTGGTATGCTACTAGTGGTCAAACCGAGAACTAAGGAATGAGAAACAGGTCACGATGTAGTGATACCAACTGCATGACATTATCATAATATAAAGAAGGTGTGCCGACTCTCATACTAGGGCATTGGTGGTTTCTTGCCGTCAAATCAGAGCCAAAGGTCCCATTTACCCTAGCGGACTCTCTTGTGAACTAGATGAGATTGAGTGGCTACGGTACCTATTGAGCCGTGATCAGCAGTTCTATATAAGAAGCGATAGTTGTGCGACAGGCAAATGTGCCCTCTATGACGGCAGAAATGCTCCAATTGGAAGACTGAGTCGGCACACCTTCTTTATATTATGATGAAGTAAGTTGGTATCACCACATCACAAGCCGCCCCGGTGGCTCAGTCAATTATTGCCAGCGGTAGTAACTGAAGTCACCGTTGAGCGTGGGTTCGAGTCCCGCATAAGGCATGGGTTTTTGTAAACATCCTTTCACCTATCATCACTTCATCGTTTCATTATCATCCGCTCATTCGTACCCCCGTATAACCTAGCTGTTGGTGGGGTCGTTAAGCAATATTCCAAAAAAAAAATATCACTTCATCATGAACAGGCCATGGGACATTCAGTGCATTGCCACCAAAATGGCAGCTGTCAACTTGCAATACGTACAACAGTTCAAGGCAAAAACACTAAGATGTAACTTGCATTATCTCGCATCTAACTGACTCTGACCATAGAGAAGTATACAGAGAGATGCATCTACGGGTTATAGAGGCGTACAAGGCCGTGTTCCAAAAAATGGCGACAATCCGCCATATTGGACTTTTATTGTGACTCGCTCATAGCCATTACGTGCTATTTCGCATTGCGCTTACTCGCAGAATTTACTAATACACAATTATTTCGTAATTTCGTTGCATGAGAATGGATATCAACACATTCAAACTTGGTTATGCCGGTTTATATGGTGATACAGAAGAAGAATATGGCCGCGAGGCCGATATTTGCGGTACGAGCATCGGTCGCCCGCTCGCTACCTAAGATGCATCTCTCTGGTTACTTCTCTATGCTCTGACAGTGTGTGCATCTCCGGTGTAAAACTCATGTCATGAGGAAATACATTCACTGTACGCACGATACTGTAAGTCATTCGTGCTAAACAGCATTGCCAGCGTAGGACTTACAAACGCACGTACTAATATCCCGCTCTACTTCAAACGCCGCCGCTAGATGGCTCTTTCATTTCTGACAGGATCTATTAGCATGAGTTGCGCATGCTCAGATTGTCAGTTGATCGTGTCGTCAAGCTTTCCTGGACACACTCCTATACACACGAACAACGTTACACTCCTATAGACACGAACGACATTAAACTCCTATACACACAAACAACGTTATATATTCCTATAGACACGAATGTCGTTATCAAAATAACTAATGAAGCTATCGTCATATGTGTGTGGGCGGGAGCGATATTCATCTGATTTTATTAGTTTTATAACGAGGATTACAAACAGAAATACAACCACATCTTTCGAAAGCTTTAGGACTCAGAATGGTGGCCAATTATAGTATTTATGCTGAAGTTTTCACCCCTTTCTTGAACAAGGTCTCGAGTTAGTGGATGCTAGATTTATACTCAGATCGTCGACGAGAGTGTTAATGGAATTTGAGAGAAACCGTCTGTTCACACCGATTGGTTTTTTACTCAACGCCTCTTTCTGTCGGAGTGTTCAATCGCCAGCTTTATGTAAATCTCCTTTAAAATCATTGATTGCCAGACGACTATAGAGACATTATTCGAGTGAATCACTTACCTTCATTTGGTGCCTCTTGGGGTTAAAAGGGTGAAAGAAAAGAGAGAGCGAGAGAGAGAGAGAGAGAGAGAGAGAGAGAGAGAGAGAGAGAGAGAGGGAGAGAGAGAGAGAGAGAGAGGGAAAGAGAGAGAGAGATGGAGAGAAAGGGAGAGAAAGAGAGAGAGAGAGAGAGAGAGAGAGAGATGGAGCGAGACAGAGAGAGATGGAGAAAGAAAGAGATAGAGAAAGGGAGAGAGAGAGAGATGGAGAGAGGTGTAGAGGTGAAAGTAGCGCATGTTCTTGGGTAGAACTGCAGTTATCGGCTTACAGTGCCTTCAAACGACCAGCTTTCTGTGCCGAGAAAGTTTCAGTTCGGGACATTGTAGTAGTTAGGTTCACACCGGTATGTAGGCGGCTCGACTTGGATCTAACTTCACACATTCTCGGCGCGGAGAAGAAGGTGACTCGATATTGATTTGCAAAGAGGCTCGGACGAGTGGGTGAGAGAAAGAGAGAGAGAGGGCGATAGAGAGAGAGAGAGAGGGAGAGTAAAATAGAGCAGGCCGTTGAGAGAACGTTTTAGGAACCGACACACTATACAGCAAGACAACCCCCCCCCCCATTTCTCTAACCTCCAACCCGATATCCCTCGTCGTGTTCTCACGGCCACCACGCGTGCTGTTATTGCTCGTCTCTCCACGACGCTGCGAGCTTATGAGACCCCGTTACGTCCGATAAAAACAAACCGTCGAGTTCACGCCCGCCTACAAGCAATGTCGTTCAACACTTTAGTGTCTCGCAAGTGCTCCCCAGCTTGCTTGCAGGCCCAGACCTACCTGCTAATGAGCCGGCTTATAAGGTCTCTCGTGCACGGTACTTATAAAAATAGAGAAATTCACCTTCTCTCATTTGTTCTATGTTCAAAAATCAGTGTAATTGAATGAAAAGTTCACATCTCCAAGATAATTTTATGCTCCATCAATATGACATTCTATTCCAGTGGATTTAATCAGTTTTAAGATAATACGGCAATGATTAGAATGAATGTGATGAAATTCATTGGCGTATCATCATAAAACTGATTGAATTCACAGAAATAAAGTGACATATTAATTAAAGAGCATACAATTATTTTGAAGATGTGAACTTTTCGTTCAATTGCACTGGTTTTTGAAAATGAAAATGAAATATTGAAGATAAATTTCACGATTGGTGTAAGCACCGTCCACGCACCCCCTTCCCCCTTAACAGCCCATGGGAGTCGATAAAGCAGAATATCTGTTGTTTGGTGATAACTTTTGAACGGTATGAGATATCGACATTCTGAAAACCTTCAAGATGGTGTGAGTAATAACTATTCCTCTCATATCGTATGATTGGCAGGCGTATACGGAAGAAAACATTTTTCAAAGCGTATAGGCCTGACGATTATGTGATGTAAGATGAATCATTATCACTCACACCGTCTTGAAGGTATTGAAAATATCTGTGATTCCTTGTTTTCAGAATTGTGATATCTGATACCGTTCACAAGTTATCACCAAACAACTGTTGACTCGCGCGGATAGTAAGCGGGCGCATGCGCGATGCTCTTCGTGAGGAACCAGTGTCATTCAATGAAAAGTATATCATCTCCAATGTGATTAATGGTGTGCTATTTAATTAATATGACATTCCATATATTTGTGAGCTCAATCAGTTACAAGATAATACATCAATGAATAGCAAGAATGTGATGAAATTCATTGACATATTATCTTGAAACCGAGGGGCTTACAACCCGCAAATTAGGTGTACACCTGATTTCAGATGATTTCAGAGATTTCAGGGGATTTCATAAGGATTTCAAAGGGATTTCAAGTGGATTTCAAGGGGATTTCAAGTGATTTCATGGATTTCAAGGGGATTTCAAAGGGATTTCAAGTGGATTTCAAGGGGATTTCAAGGCAAGTGTACACCGGATCTCAGGAGTTGTTAACCCCTCGCTTAAAACTGATTGAATTCACAAAAATGTGTTGTCTTATTAATTAAAGAGCATAAAATCATCTTTGGAGTTGTCATACATTCTATTCAATTACACTGTTTCGTAAACATTTAAAAAGATAGTAAATATGAATATCTCCATTTCGATCAGCACCCCCTTAATTCTCGCGCGAGAGTTGACTGAAAGTGTGATTGAGAAGCGTCTCGTCGTTCTTTCAGCCGATCTTTTATTCCAGGCTTGGCGGTGATTATGCGCGCGAGAAGAGCAGCGGCTCAGAACACAGACGTGCGGTGCGGGCGAAGGTAAATATTTTACTAGACGAAGTGGAAGATTTGAGTGCTCGTATTTCACACTGGTAGAAAAGTACCCGCAGTCGAGAGGCAATTAATCGTAAATAATGCAGAACAAGATTGAAGACTCGGAATTAATAACGGACAACGCCTTGTGCGTGCGGCGCGGTATCGGAATGCGGCGAATGAAATAGTCATGAGCGAGAGACGGGGGTCTACCGCTACTGGGTCGTGGCGTAATGCAGATTGATACGAATATATTTGCAGTTGTTACAAATGGTCGGTTTGGGGGGATGAGGGATGTCACCCCCCCCCTACCCCCCCCCCCCCCCCCCTCCGGAAGAGAAATTACATGCCCCTCACTCCACAATAGTGAATGGTTGGTTAACCATACGCCCACAAGAGAGTGGTATTTCTCATTGATATGAGATGAGTTTTCACAGAATAACACAAGATAAACCTTAACTGAAACCCAAGGTTCAAGGTGGCTGCGAAGTAGCAGTCGTTGCTATACGACAATACCTTACTTCCACCAGCACATAGAGCGCAGTGGTTAGCGCGCTCGCTTCATGTCATCCGGGAGGCGAGAGGAATTTCGGACCCGGTTCCATCCCCGCCGCCGACCATCACTAGAGGATTTTTCGTGGTTTCCTTCTGTAGTCTAGGCTAATGCCGGGATGGTTCGCGCAGTATAGGCCACGACCGCTTCCTTCACAATATCGTTCATCATCTCATTAATCATCCATCCGACGCCATTAGATCTGCGCTATCATATAACAGTGCGTCGTTAAACCCAATATAAAAACAAAATGGTACTGCTTTACTACTGTTTGTTTTTGTTTTATCTTTCTCACATCAGTAAAACTGGATTCAATCGTACAGGAACCCTCCGAGCACCCTGGATAATTACAGTTTCTCATCTCAATCATGATTCTCATCAACAAAGCCACCTGTTAAGAGGCTGCGTGCTTGGTCCAGCCAGCTTGATGCTCACTGCACTATAATATGCGAGTGAACCGTCTGGCTAACAAACGCGATCGCTCAAATCATGACTTGAGATGTTCTTCTCCGTTCAACCCCCCTCCCCTCCCCCCTCTCAACCCCTAAGCTGATTGTACATATAATTCCGTTAGTGACTCGAGTTAGCAACCCCCCCCCCCCCCCCCCCCCCCCCGCCCGCTGAACGGTTCCCAGTCTGAGCCACAGGCGAGCTTTAGCTCCGCGACTCGTCGGTGAGACCATCACACAGACACAACAATTATTCCTGCAGTCGGATTCGTCAGTGGAACTGCCGCCAGGGGTTGCGCGTTATTCCGGCATTTCTATTAGGATCACGTATGAAGTGGAAGGAAAGAAATGTTTTACATAATCAGAACATGCCCAGATAACGTACTGCGATTATATTCCCTTCCTTGCCATAAAACTTACATTTTCACTAACCGTTTCGTGAAAACAATTGTGTCTGCCAGACGCCAACACAGATGTCGCTAACGTAGTTTTGTGCACAGAATCACGAGGTCGGATTCACGCAATCTCTTTTACATCACTTCTCATTGTGCCGGAAACTGATTAAGGGAAACCGATCTACAAAAATGTATCGAATATTTCGTTATTTATTGAGTATCAATGTTGAAATAGAATAGAAGTTAAAAATTTGAGATGAAAAAAAGGTGAAAATTCCGAGAAAATTCTGGAAAAGTAGTTGCAAAATACGGTAAACCTTTACATACACGAAAACCAGTGGATAGGTAGCATTGAGCTGGCAATTGCTACGTTGTTTGAGTAAACCTTCCTCTATCAGCTAAGTCAAGTTTATCAGAATATACCTGTGAAGCTGTTTTGATACAAATAAATGATGTCGGTTACATCGTTTTACGAAAAAACTTGCGTGACTTTCCCTGGTCTTGTGTGCCAAACGCATACGGTTGAACTGTTTATTGTTAGCTTAGCTTAGCCCAACGTTAGTTCTGTTACGAACACATCAATACCTCGCACGATAAAATATCTCAAAAAGTGATCAAATGGTGCATGTAGAGCGAGATGCATGTTTTCTGACCATTTTCAGTGTCAACTAAAGCACAAACAATCGTAGCTGCTTCCCGAATGAACGTATTGTTGTGAAACTGCTGTACACCATTCAGAGGAGTACCTTCTAAAATACGGTCGATCCATTATAAACATTCACAATATTCTCAATAATAATCACCCTGGTGGGAACTATTCTCCCTATGGTATATGGGGACGCGTTAATAGAACATTGGGGATTTGTTGGAAGCAAAGAAGAATTATCTAAGCTTGGTGATGCTGAAAAATAATAGAACAAACTGGAATAATTTGACGTCGTTAATTTGGAGATATTAAAAAGTGACTGGTTTGCAACGTGAAAGAACAAACACTGGGCGAGATTCATTTGATTCATTTCTTGCTTGACAAATAAGTCTCTGTCTTCCGTTGCCAGGAATAATCTCTCTCTCTCTCTTCTCTTGGCTCGGGACTTCACACTTCACAGCCCGTGCGGTTTCACGACCAACAATCTCTCAGTTCATCACTTCATACGTCACGAGCCTTGCATTGGAGCACGAGACAAACTCAAGTCATGGAATAGAATAACAATCGATGCGATGTGTGTGTGTGATATATATATATATATATATATATATATATATATATATATATATATATATATATATATATATATATATATATATATATATATATGTATATAATTGAATCCATTCCATCAATTCCTCAATGAATCTTCAAAACTATTCTGATTAATGTATATATTTATAGAATTGAGATTACTACAAGAAATTATTAATTTATCATTATCGTATTACTCTAAATGTATGTATATATGTATAATCCACGCACTGCTTGTAAACAAAGTTTGTAAACAAGAATAAAATGATATATAAATGAATGAAAAAATGATGGTGAAGGTTTTCAGGGCCAATGGTTCATTGGTGCACACTTTACGGACTGCGGATTGCCCAGTTGACGGACGAGACGACTCCTGAAGATGCCCAGCCGTAGCTGTTCGAAACGTCGAGACGTTAGGTCCTTTTCAGAACTGCCAACTGTTTCAAAGTCGGGCAAGTAGCAAAGTGTCACATCATGCATCGTCTCTATACAATCACAGATACGGGTGGTTGAGGGGCTAGCACACTGAGCCCTCATTCAGGATACGGTGGTTCAATTCCCGCCATGGTCAATAATCCTGAGATAGGTGTAACTTGATTTTTTTCTGTCATTCTGATTGTTGCTGGGAAGGCTCCTTGAATTGGCCACGACGACTCCTTCACACAATTCGAAATCACCTGATGAAATAACCGTTTATATCATCATTCCATTCATCATTCACCGACGCTAATAGATCTTAATCTTCACTCATCAGTGCAGTGCGTCCTCAAAAACCGATATAGATATGGGAAACTTTGATTACCTTTTTTTTGTATCGGGTTTATTGACGCACTGTTATGATAGCGCAGATCTAATGGCGTCGGATGGATGAATAATGAGATGATGGGATGATGAGATGAAGGTTCTTGTGTAATGGGAAGGATAGTGGGAAGGAAGCGGTCATGGCCGACTTAATGTAGGAACCATCCCGGCATTAGCCTAGACTACAGAGGGAAACCACGAAAAACCCCTGTGAAGAGCTGGGAACTCGGTCGAACTGGGTTGGAAATTCCCCTCGCCTCCCGGATCACTCGAAGCGAGCGCGTTAACCACTGCGCTACATGTGCCTGTCATCGATTACCTGTTCGACAAGATGATGTTACAATTCGATGGTGGAAAGGCAAAATGTCGTAATAAGACATTTTCCGGGGAGTTTCCGTGATCTACAAATTGGAAGGTTATCTTTGTCGATGTGTCGTAAGCGACATGCCAATACATTGAGCGTGGTCACCAATATAATATTGTCGTAAAGCGACAATATGCAGCTTCTATTCCGCCTCAAACATGCTATGCAATTCCCCATATGAAATACAACACATTTGTCGAAATCGTTAAATGATTCAATATTCGATTGAAGTTCGTGAAATTTGATGAATTTTCATGAAAATTTGTGACGATCTGTAAACCTATGCACGAATATCACACAAATTTGGAAGATTATATCCATCTTCAAGTTTGAATTTATTGAACGTTTTCAAGTTTCTGTGAAAAATATTCAAAATAGCGCTTACGACATTTTGTTTTTCCAACAACAAATTCATTTCTACATTTGTAGTATATTTTCAGGTCTGATGTTGATGTGTGTGATGCATGTGAGCGGGCAGCGAGTGTACGCGGGGAGAAGTTTGTCGGAGGTCGGCGGACGTCGGACCGGATGTGGCGACGCCTCGCTTCCGGCTGGACGACGCCGCCGTGCGGTTCGCCTCCACTTGCCGCCCCGACGCCCGGCGTCCACGGCACGCCGATAGCACGAGGTAAGAGGGCGACGAGCCCCCGATACGGCAGATGTACTGCAACGAGAGGATTATCAGCTGGAACGATACGGAGGGAATTATAGTAAATAATAAAAACTTGTACTAGAAATAATTTGTAGAAACACACGTTGAAACATACCGGAGGGAATGGTTTGTTTGTAAGCGGTCAATTATGAGTTCACGTATTAGTAACGAAGTATGATATTATGACAAGACACGATGTACCAAGACGAGGTCCCAGGTGACTCCATCCCTTCCTCTCAAGTCGGGGTGTCGGACAAGAATGCTCTGATCTCTCTTCTTACACAGTTCCATGTTAGTCTTAAACAAGTCATCTTGAAACTACCCCAGAATACGCATGCGCGTCCTGCCTCGATGGCATTGGCCAGGTCTCGGAGGGGCTCGAACCCACTCAATCAGCGACATACCGGCACATGCAGCGCAGTGGTTAACGCGCTCGCTTCGTGTGATCCGGGAGGCGAAGGGAATTCCTAACCCAGTTCGATCCCCGCCGCCGACCATCTTTACAGGGTTTTTTCGTGGTTTCCCTCTGTAGTCTAGGCTGATGCCGGGGTGGTTCCAACAATAAGTCGGCCATGACCGCTTCCTTCCCACATTTCTTCCCTTCGCCTAAGAAAACTTCATCCCATCATCTCATTAATCATCCATCCGACGCCAATAGATATGCACTATTATAACCGTGCGTCGTTAAACCCAATATAAAAGAATCAACGTGCACACAACGCTGGCTGGATTCAGGCTCACAGCTTCACGCGACGACCAGTCAGATGGTTGTTTTAAGGGACATCATAACTCCAGAATCAGATCATAACGGATAATGACGATATATTTATTGCCCGCATTCTAGAGAGAAGTAGAAATCATCATCTCGGAGTCAGGTATTGTGATTGATTCATTTGTGGCCCAGGACCAGTTTGTTCTTATTCGTGACGTACGCATCAACCGATTCTGTTTCTACACAGTACTCTCCTTCGTTAAACTTCGGTACAACGCAGTTACGGGACACCCTGTGTTGAGGGTTGCGTTGGGTAGACGTCTTGAGATGGTGCCTCATCTCTGTATCACTTCCGTGTTGAAAATATGTACCAATTTACCAGCCAAATAGTTGTGTAGTATAGTGATAGGAGGAACCGACTTTGTTTACAAATACACGCAAAATGATGTTTACGTTTGCTCAGTTGTCTGAAACAGTTTCTTATGAAGTAAAACGAATGTAGTGAGGTTGAATTGTGCTTTATTTAAACTGTGAAGTAATTCATAATAACACGGGTTATATTGCAAGTTACTTACATCTGGACGATTTGTTGATGTAATCGATTTCGTGTGAGAAGTCCACATGCCATGCACAGACAAACACGTATTCACATTTCATTTAATTGCATTACCAGTTAATATCCCTTTTCATGAGCCTAGCGAAGTTGTTTACTTCCTCCGCATCTTGGACAAATCTTCTACAAAACAACACTATGTAGAGGTGTAATACAGGTTGTTTTGAGGAAAGAGCTCGATCAGGAAATAGATCGGAATTCAGAGTTGAGATGAGGCACAATCTCAAGACGGCGAACCAACGCAACTCTCAACGCATCAACGCAACCCTCAATAAATCTTGTTCTGAATGGACAACGTTGTGATTGAGGTATTCGCGAAAGGCTCAAACCACTCAACGTTGTGATTATTTCCCACTAAACGGGCGATCCGATTCATAGAAGAGTACGGAGTTACCCACGTGCCATTCTCGTGTTTCAGTTCCGTCAAAATTCGATTCGTTAAACACGTCTCTGTATCACCAGTACACGCATACAGGGTGTCCCGTCACTGCGTAATACCGAAGTTTAACGAAGGATCGAGAGTCAGCCTTGATGTCACGGCCAGGTTATACCGAAGTTTGACGAAGGATAGTCAGCCTTGATGTCACGGCCAGGTTATACCGAAGTTTAACGAAGAAGAGTCAGCCTTGATGTCACGGCCAGGTTATACCGAAGTTTAACGAAGAAGAGTCAGCCTTGATGTCACGGCCAGGTTATACCGAAGTTTAACGAAGGAGAGTCAGCCTTGATGTCACGGCCAGGTTATACCGAAGTTTAACGAAGAAGAGTCAGCCTTGATGTCACGGCCAGGTTATACCGAAGTTTAACGAAGAAGAGTCAGCCTTGATGTCACGGCCAGGTTATACCGAAGTTTAACGAAGAAGAGTCAGCCTTGATGTCACGGCCAGGTTATACCGAAGTTTAACGAAGAAGAGTCAGCCTTGATGTCACGGCCAGGTTATACCGAAGTTTACGAAGAAGAGTCAGCCTTGATGTCACGGCCAGGTTATACCGAAGTTTAACGAAGAAGAGTCAGCCTTGATGTCACGGCCAGGTTATACCGAAGTTTAACGAAGAAGAGTCAGCCTTGATGTCACGGCCAGGTTATACCGAAGTTTAACGAAGGAGAGTCAGCCTTGATGTCACGGCCAGGTTATACCGAAGTTTACGAAGATAGATCAGCCTTGATGTCACGGCCAGGTTATACCGAAGTTTAACGAAGAAGAGTCAGCCTTGATGTCACGGCCAGGTTATACCGAAGTTTAACGAAGAAGAGTCAGCCTTGATGTCACGGCCAGGTTATACCGAAGTTTAACGAAGGAAAGTTAGCCTTGATGTCACGGCCAGGTTATACCGAAGTTTAACGAAGGAGAGTCAGCCTTGATGTCACGGCCAGGTTATACCGAAGTTTAACGAAGAAGAGTCAGCCTTGATGTCACGGCCAGGTTATACCGAAGTTTAACGAAGAAGAGTCAGCCTTGATGTCACGGCCAGGTTATACCGAAGTTTAACGAAGGAAAGTTAGCCTTGATGTCACGGCCAGGTTATACCGAAGTTTAACGAAGGAAAGTTAGCCTTGATGTCACGGCCAGGTTATACCGAAGTTTAACGAAGGAGAGTCAGCCTTGATGTCACGGCCAGGTTATACCGAAGTTTAACGAAGGAGAGTCAGCCTTGATGTCACGCTCAGGTTATACCGAAGTTTGACGAAGGAGAGTCAGCCTTGATGTCACGGAAAGGTTATACCGAAGTTTAACGAAGAAGAGTCAGCCTTGATGTCACGGCCATTTTATACCGAAGTTTAACGAAGGAGAGTCAGCCTTGATGTCACGCTCAGGTTATACCGAAGTTTAACGAAGAAGAGTCAGCCTCGATGTCACGGCCAGGTTATACCGAAGTTTAACGAAGGAGCGTCAGCCTTGATGTCACAGCCAGGCTATACCGAAGTTTAACGAAAGAGAGTCAGCCTTGATGTCCCAGCCAGGTTATACGGAAGTTTAACGAAGGAGAGTCAGCCTTGATGTCACGGCCAGGTTATACCGAAGTTTAACGAAGGAGAGTCAGCCTTGATGTCCCAGCCAGGTTATACCGAAGTTTAACGAAGAAGAGTCAGCCTTGATGTCACGGCCAGGTCATACCGAAGTTTAACGAAGGAGCGTCAGCCTTGATGTCACAGCCAGGCTATACCGAAGTTTAACGAAGAAGAGTCAGCCTTGATGTCACAGCCAGGCTATACCGAAGTTTAACGAAGGAGAGTCAGCCTTGATGTCCCAGCCAGGTTATACGGAAGTTTAACGAAGGAGAGTCAGCCTTGATGTCACGGCCAGTTGGTCACACAGGACGTTAATTATAAACTGCAATACTGTTGGTAAATCGTTGGAGCATCCTGGATGGGATCTCGTGTTGACCGTTCGGAACACCCTATCGGTAATGCTGCTGGATAGGTGAGACGGCTGATCGGCTCCAGCTCGGGACACTGGTGGAATAATCAGTTTACTCACGATTTATTGTTCTCGAATCAACAAACCACGAATGTGTTCTTCCACACAACGAGATGTGTTTACATTTGATCCGTCCACTGGGCTGATAGGCCTACTTGTCGGAAGAGCTCTAATCAGAGAACACAGCCCGCAGCAATGAGTGGACGATCGGCTGTTCCCAGCTGATGGCATAACTGTATGGTCAATAACACGTGCATTTTATTTTATTTCATTCTCATTGCATAGTGTTTTTCATGGATACATAATTGGAAACATAAATAACATAACACTTCAGCAAACATAAATGATACATAAAATAGCACATTGTTTCTGAATTACTAATAGATTGGATATACAATACTAGAGCTAAATGACTAGAGTTGAATGAAATGTATGCATTTTAATCTTTGAAAAACAGAACCCACATGAGTCGAAGCCTGTGTGTGGGAAAGGAGGAAAAGTTGAAATATTTGAATAGAATATATGCCAAGATGGAAGGTGCGTAATATAATGTTGGTACATAGATGTGAATAAGCTGGGTAAATTTCATCTATTTGAAGAGTAAAAAGTTAAATTTGATTGTAAATTATAATTTATATCATAATTTGTGTTTGATTAAAACTGAATATTGTTGAGGTTTGGGTCACACAGACTGTTGTATTCTCATGGTGCATATTAGTGATCAAGACAGTCAAGTTATACCTTCATAATATTTATAATATATATTTATATATATATATATATATATATATATATATATATATATATATATATATATATATATATACTATTATTATTATAGTGAAGTTATTATACCATTGACTCGATCATAAGTGTATGAATAGAAAATGCCACAAAGGGGTTTTTCACATTTTTTTTCATGTTTTCCTTTTGTACTCTAGGCTAATGCTAGGATGCTTCCTACAATAAGTCGGTCTTGACCGCTACTCGAAAACCTTCACTCGTCATCAAACCATCTCATCAATCATCCATCCGACGCCATTAGATCTGCGCTATCATAACAGTGCGACGTAAAACCCAATATAGAATAATTAAACTGTTTTAATATTTTGTATGAATTTGAGAGCTTTCGAAAAATTGTCGTTTTTCAAGTATTTTCCACCTGGGTTATTCTTATGGGAATTCCCAAACTTTCAATTTTACTGTCGGAAAACCCGTTGAGTAGATTTTTCTCAAAAACGATCTAACCTATTCTGGTTTGATACCAATATTCAGAAGAATTTGGAGTTGATGAGTCTCTTCCCCTGACCTGTATGCCGCATTCAAAATTACAAAAAAAAATATCTAAACGAAGCCCATTTTTTTCGGTATGTGAAATGGAAATCTTCACTACGCTCATCGAATAATTATATATATAACCTATATGAATATTTTTCTAATATTATTTTCTATTGCTGAGAATGAACCCAACATTCATTTCTCACCTATCTTATGGGGATTTCCTCAATTTTATTTATACCTGCCCTTTGATACGAATTGTGCCTGATATTTCCATTGGACAATCTATGTATCATGAATCTGATTAAATTGACCCTGAAACTTAATCTTTGAAAATGAAAAATTTAAAACGAAAATTCCACATATATAAATGGAATACAATTTCAATAGTTGTCAGTTATTGGTGGAGGAGCCGGGTCTCACGGTCTCCTCACGAGTGTGACGCGATGGTCCGTGCAAGTGGGTCAGCCGGTCGGACCACACCAGCCAGCCACTGTTATTGGTGGAGGAGCCGGGTCTCACAGATCTCCTCACGAGTGCGACGCGATGGTCCGTGCAAGTGGGTCAGCCGGTCGGACCACACCAGCCAGCCACTGTTATTGGTGGAGGAGCCGGGTCTCACAGATCTCCTCACGAGTGCGACGCGATGGTCCGTGCAAGTGGGTCAGCCGGTCGGACCACACCAGCCAGCCACTGTTATTGGTGGAGGAGCCGGGTCTCACGGTCTCCTCACGAGTGTGACGCGATGGTCCGTGCAAGTGGGTCAGCCGGTCGGACCACACCAGCCAGCCACTGTTATTGGTGGAGGAGCCGGGTCTCACGGTCTCCTCACGAGTGTGACGCGATGGTCCGTGCAAGTGGGTCAGCCGGTCGGACCACACCAGCCAGCCACTGTTATTGGTGGAGGAGCCGGGTCTCACAGATCTCCTCACGAGTGCGACGCGATGGTCCGTGCAAGTGGGTCAGCCGGTCGGACCACACCAGCCAGCCACTGTTATTGGTGGAGGAGCCGGGTCTCACAGATCTCCTCACGAGTGCGACGCGATGGTCCGTGCAAGTGGGTCAGCCGGTCGGACCACACCAGCCAGCCACTGTTATTGGTGGAGGAGCCGGGTCTCACAGATCTCCTCACGAGTGCGACGCGATGGTCCGTGCAAGTGGGTCAGCCGGTCGGACCACACCAGTCAGCCACTCTTATTGGTTTCTTGCCACGCTGTAATTGCCAGGCACTGGAAATTGTGGCAATATATAAAATTACACAATGCTGGCAAATGCGGAAGCTTGCAACAGTATATTTATTACACGGAGGAGAAATTAATAAGACTTCCAGACGAGTTTTTCTCAACTTTCATTCCGAGATAATGTACATAAATGCAATCCGTTTATATTTATAGAATCATATCAAGAGATAGATTGTGTTGGAAGATATATTAATTTCATAATTCATTCAGTGGACTACATTTAATGGAATATATAATATTGAATCTTGTCTTGATGAAGCACGAGCGGTTCTAGTTTAGAACTGGTAATTTTAAATCCTTACGCGATTATTAATTGTCGAGTAAAACGATGATTCAATTCGAACAGAAATTATCCACTTTATTCCAGCCTGTCATGTTGCTACCAGCACATGTAGCGCAGTGGTTAACGCGCTCGCTTCATGTGATCTGGGTGACGAGGGGAATTTTGAACCCGGTTCGATCCCCACTGCCGACCATCTTCACAGGTATTTTTGTGGTTTCCCTCTGTAGTCTAGGCTGATGCCGGGATGGTTCCTACAACTAGGAAAACGCCTTATATGCGTTGTGAGATGAGCTTAGAAGTATGGAAATGTAGAATTAAGAACATTTTGTCAGCTCAATGCACATATACAGGCCATGGATCACTTCAGAGGTTTAATAACCGCGGCTGTCTGTTGGTATATAAACCTTGGTTTCCCAACAATGGTTCCAGTGCCTTCTTCATATCCATCACAGATTCTAAACGTTTTAATTTATTGGTGACACTTGTTGCTCACATTTAATAGTTTCTTAATTGCTTTCTTAATTGCTTTTATTGATGTGTGAAAAAGTACATTGAAAATGCGTTTTCTTCCTTATTTCACATCCGATTGTTCCATAAGTCGTTTAAAATGTGTATGATAGTTCTTCCCACATTCAGTATAAATTTGAGAGCTTTTGAAAAAAAAATTCCAAGTATTTCTCCCCCGGCCTATTCTTATGGGGAATTTCCATACTTTCCAATTTTTTTCCGGAAAAACCGTTCGACCGATTTTCTGAAAAACAATCCCAACCTATTCTGGTATAACACCAATTTGTAAAAAAAGTTTCGAGTTGATTGAAACTTTTTCCTGACCTGTATGCCGCGTACAAAATTACACACAAAAAAACAAAAAAAAAAAAAAAAAAAAAAAAAAAAAACATAAAAACCAAGCCAAACATTTTTCGGTATATGGAATGAAAATCTTCGCTACGCTCATCTAATTATGTTACTGTAGATTGAAACTTTAGATTGCCCTGGTAAATACTAGGAAAACGCCTTATATGCGTTGTGAGATGAGCTTAGAAGTATGGAAATGTAGAATTAAGAACATTTGGTCGGCTCAATGTACATATACAGGCCATGGATCACTTCAAAAGTTTGAAAACCGCGGCTGCCTGTTGGTATATGGACCTTGGTTTCCAAACAATCAAACCAGTGCCTTCTTCATATACATCACAGATTTTAAACGTTTTAATTTATTGGTGACACTTGTTGCTCACATTTAATAGTTTCTTAATTGCTTTCTTAATTGCTTTATTGATGTGTGAAAAAGTACATTGAAAATGCGTTTTCTTCGTTATTTCACATCCGATTGTTCCATAAGTCGTTTAAAATGTGTATGATAGTTCTTCCCATAACAGTATAAATTTGAGAGCTTTTGAAAAAAAAAATTCCAAGTATTTCTCCCCTGGCCTATTCTTATGGGGAATTTCCATACTTTCCAATTTTTTTCCGGAAAAACCGTTCGACCGATTTCTCTGAAAAACAATCCCAACCTATTCTGGTATAACACCAATTTGTAAAAAAAGTTTCGAGTTGATTGAAACTTTTTCCTGACCTGTATGCCGCGTACAAAATTACACACAAAAAAACAAAAAAAAAAACAAAAAAAAAAAACATAAAAACCAAGCCCAAAATTTTTCGGTATATGGAATGAAAATCTTCGCTACGCTCATCTAATAAGTCGGCCACGACCGCTTCCTTGAACCACTATCCTTCCCACTACCCAAGAAACCTTCATATCATCATCCCATCATCTCATTAATCATCCATTCGACGCGACTAGAACTGCGCTATCATAACAGTGTATATCTCTATCTATATATATATATATATATATATATATATATATATATATATATATATATATATATATATATATATATATATATATATAAATATATATATATATATATATATATATATATATATATATATATATATATATATATATATATGTGTGTGTGTGTGTGTGTTGTTGTTTCTGTTGTCCGTGAGCTCAAATGAAACTCCTCGTGAAGAACTTGTACCTCATCATGACATTTCCGGTCAATTCTCGCTCGTCTAACGTCGGCCATGGCAGAGCAGGGGAAAACACATTGTAAACATTCTGTCAGTTGACATATAGAATAATAAAAAAATCCAGGCACGGGCTTCTCTATCAGTGACATATTTTATCATTCATCAAAGCCTTCTGTATATTTTATAGAAGAAATAATAGTGTTGAAAATGATGATCGTGTGATGAATTTCTTTGCGAGATCGTTTCTTGTAGAATAAATCCGAGTTTGGATCTCGCAGGCCTAATAAGGCCTTATCTATTAACGGTAACATACAGAAGGCCTTGCTCCAAGGTCCCTTGCGTCATGGCCGCCGAGAAAACAAACATGTCGTGTGGTTTGCCACTGTATGGTTTACCATTATAGCTCGTCGAGTATGAATGGCGGGGCGTATTCTGCTGATCGCTCTAAACTGCTCCGAGTTTTCTCAGCCCACACCACTGAGCACTGAGCGCTAAACCTATACAATGTGAATGTATAAAATGGAATGGCGAGTCATTGAAGGTGGCTGTGATGGGGACATTGTGCCCGGCGTTAAAGGTGGCGGTGATTGCCGTGAAGGAGGTCAGGTCCCAACTAACTGCAAGCGGCCAGATAAAGAAAACAATCTATTTCACTCAAGCTCGATCTCTACTCCCGATTAGAGACATAAACATATCGTGAAGATGACGTCATGGTTTTAATGCCATAAAATACATAAATTATAACCTTACTTCTGATTCTACTGGAATCTATTTGATATATTTATTATTTATGAGCGGAATAATGAATAATTCATAATCCTTGATGTCTTGGGCAAAGCTTTTATCGCATATGATTATGTATACACTCGTGCCCACGAAAGAACGAGGATGTCTACCAACTGCAAGAATGTTAAAAATAATATAATTCCTTAGTTTCACTGCGAAATTCTTCATTTATCGCTTTTGAAAGATGTAACTTCGTTTCTTCTCGTTTCTTCTCGTTCTGTCATAACACATTCAAATACTACATTAATCTGAATACAGCAGCGATAGTTGTGATGTTTATGTTGGTAACCGCGATACGAGTGTATGTAAATGAAGCTCTAGCATCTCGGTAAAGAGAAGTGAAATACGAATGAGGCTTTTAACTTCACATGAAAATGCACATAGTTGGGAGAAAACCCGTTGCTCGGGATCGGCACGCGAAGTTTCCCGTGGCCTCGCGCCAGAAGAGGGCTGTGGGCCGGCGCATGCGCACAACACCCAGGTATTACCTATTACAAGCGCATACATCTCGCCGAGCCGAGCACTTTATCTTGGTTCGCGGGAGGGGGGGGGGGAGGGGGAGGGGGAGGGGGGTATTATAAACAGGAAACCGTGCAAAACGACACTGCCTTGCGAGAGTCAACACCTCCGCATCCTTTCAAATATTAAACACGCAGGAAACTCTTAAGAGCTTTTTGATGAAAAGGTCGAAATTAATAGAATTTTATTGATAACTGTCGTAAGTCATATATATATATATATATATATATATATATATATATATATATATATATATATATATATATATATATATATGAAGGCCTATATATATATATATATATATATATATATATATATATATATATATATATATATATATATATATATATATATATATATATATATATATAAATATATATATATATATATATATATATATGTATATATATATATATATATATATATATATATATATATATATATATATATATCGAGTAGTTGACGAGTTCCTGCTAATGGCATGCTGTATGTGTGGTGTGAATCCTGCTGAACAAGCTGTTCATTAGTTCTGTTGTGACGTCACCAGCTATAGTTACTATAGTTACCGCACTGCATTGAAACTGACTCGTGACGTAACGAACTGTTGCTGAAGCTGCCTTTGAAATGATTCTATTTGGTATCTTATCTATTCCGAGGACGACAATTCACACGTCCTTATAATCATCGGCCGACCTTGAGACAGGGTAGGATCGTCCGGACGAGAATAATCATAATGACTCAAACATCAGGTCTATGAGCTGTTCAGGGATTGTTAATAGTAGAGTTTCTCCGTATCTCAGTGCGCAGGCTGGCGGTGCATGCACGGTGCTTATGAAAAGAGAGAAATTCATCTTTACTATTTTGTTTCTTCATCACCAACAAGTGTATTCAAATAAAAAGTACATCAAACCAAATATGATTTTATGCTCTTTAATTATTATGACATTCCATTTCTGTGAATTCAATCAGTTCTAAAGATAAACGTCAATAAATTTCATCACATTCTCGATATTTATTGATGTATTATCTTAAAACTGGTTGAATTAATAAAAATAGAATGTCCTTTTAATTGAAGAGCATAAAATCATGTTGGGTTTGATGTACTTCTTATCAAATACACTAGGTCGTGATGAAGAAAGAACATAGAGAAGATGAATTTCTCTATTTTACCGCCTGCTAGCGGTCGAGATCGCTGGTATTGCATTCTGTGTTCGAGTATACTACTGAAAAAGTCGGTCCGCTTATCCACAGGGTTAAAGGAAAAACACCGAGATAACTCGCATTATCTCTCATTACACTCACTCTGACAGTGTATAAATCTCTCTCTCAGAATACAGTAAACATACTTATGTTGTATCCACTATCATATTATAAGTAAATATGTTCACGGTAACGCACAATAATATAAATAATTTGTGCTAAATAGCATTGGCAGCACGGGATCAACCGCGCGTACCAACAACCCGCTCTAGTTCCAACGTCGCCGCTAGATGGCTCTTTCATTTCGAAAAGAATATATTCAAATTAGTCAAGCTGGAAACACAATGTTCAAGATATTTCTTATTGATGTTTATCTTCTCATTCCTGGACTTTTCTCTGTCTCTCTGTCTTCTGTCCTTCAATCTCTCCTTCTTCCTTCATTTATTAATAATTTGTGTTCAAAAAGAGGAATATTCGATCTTCTTTTGATCTTCATCCTCTCTGTTTCTCTGCATATTTTGTCTTTTGAAGTAATTGTTATGATGAAAAGAAAGGAAAACATGTACAATTCTGGAACAACACGTTTCACGGCACGTTCTGGATCGAGCCGATGATTTCACACAAAGGAGGAATCTGTGTATCTTGCAGGAATACGGTTATCTGCTCCTCAGGGGATCAGGGGGGTGGGGAGGGGGTGGGGGGGGATGAATTAATAATTCAGATGGGAACCGATAGGGTGGTTTAGAGACAGAGATTTGACTTAACGCGATACCGCGAGCACCTTGGCGATAACACCGCCTGGCAATGCTGGCAAACGCCTGGCAAATGTGTACACAGCGCCGAGCTTACACGTAAGACCGGTGTAAGTCCACAAACAATACAACCGAGAACAGAAGCGAGCCGAACAATGTCCGAGCAATATGTTCCCGTGTTTATCTACGAGAGTTCTGGAAGATAAGGAATAATGTGGTCATAATGTCACGCCCAACGTATTGCGAATACACACAGCCGCTCTTTCCGCTCGGATCCAAACGAGCGGATAGGAAGCATTCAGAAATTAATTCGATTATATGGTTCTATTCGCTTATATTGCTGTGTCCACACGGCGGGTATGATCATCAGGTCTGTGCTCTGGCAGTCACGTGATGTCATCACACGTTTGACTGACATCTAGCGGTGGGAATTAGGCCTATAACCTACAACCATTGTCACTTATTAGATGAGTGTTAGCGAAGATTTCCAACCAACTCTTACGGAGCTTTGTCCGTCTGTTTTTTTTGTTTGTGGGCACTGCACAGGTAGCAGGGTTTGACCGATGGACATGAAACTTTTTTTATACAGGAACTTATCCAGCTTAGAACCTTATAGTTTTTGGGTCAAATCGGTAGAACCATTTTTGAGGAACATCATCTAGAAGTTTCCAGAAAACCCATAAGATTAGGCCAAGCAGAAAAAATTGAAAAATAAAATCTCTCCAATATAATTCAAATTTTCCTCAAATGGAAACACGGAAATTATACCCTTAATTAAAACTTTGTATGCAATTTGGACCAGCCGTTTCGGAAAAACTAATGTAATACATGATTTTTATTCATCGAATAGATAGAAATATTTGCAGGAAAATGTTGCATTGTTAATTCACGGCTCTCTAGATTCGTTGCTATCGAATGAAGTTCATTTTATATGATCACGGTGTGTAGAGTTTTCTATTTTACTTTATTATAGATATCTCGCTCATCGTACAACGCATATTCAGCGTTTGCCTAGTTATATGAACTCACAACAGCCAGTCTTGAGAATTCAGACAAAACAGTGCATGGTCTAACACGAACGAATCAGACGATATCGTTCAGATATTCCTCCAGCTAAGGAAAACTAAAAGTGTCTGAGTAGCTCGGGAGGTAAGGCTTCGGGATTTTATTACTTCTTAAATATTATATAAATTATCTAGACCGAGGGTTACAGGTCGAGAATACTTTTTTCATGAACCGATATTGTTCAGCGCCCGATAGTTGAATTTTGAATCACTCTTTATAGCGATTCGCATGAGACTATACTAAAGCCACGACAGTACCCGCCGTGAAACTGTTGATTTGCTGTTCCGACCCGCTCAGATCTCACAGCAGCTTCCTGTCACAGCCCCCTAGATGTACTCACATACGTCTCGCGTAGTTGATAGTAATAGTTGTTTTTATTCTTGATCGATTAACAAGTAATATAAGAAAAGTCAGGTAACATATTTACATAATTGGTAACATACACATAGGCCTACATAAGAAGAAACCAAAATAGGATACAAATTACACATTTATAGATTCATAAAAGTTGATTCTTATCATCTAAAAACTCGAAAAGGGAGTATAGAAACATTTATTCAATAAATAGTTCTTCAAACATAGCTTATAATTATTCTCTGCTCTGACTAGCTCCATGCTTTTGGGAATGTGATTATACATTCTGATGCCTATACTTATGGGACTTTTATCAGAGCGTTCAAGACTTATAAAATCGCTTCTGTTTCTTGTTCCATGCTTGTGAACTGAACTGACATTTGTTGAGAGATGTTTATGTTCCACAACAAACGATATGATACTATACATGAATAACAATATGGTACGGTTAATATTTCGAAATGTACTCCATCCAGGGGGCTCTGGTGGGATGAGTTGCCTTGTACGGTAATTGTTAGAGGTTCATCAAGTATGATCATCTGCCCCTCGGATCATCTGAGCCATGATTATCCACCTCTCCGATCATCTGAAGTTCTGAACCATGATTATCCGCCCTTCGGATCATCTGAGCCATGATCATCCGCCCCTCGGATCATCTGAGCCATGATCATCCACCTCTCCGATCATCTGAAGTTCTGAACCATGATTATCCGCCCATCGGATCATCTGAACCATGATCATCCGCCCCTCGGATCATCTGAGCCATGATCATCCACCTCTCCGATCATCTGAAGTTCTGAACCATGATTATCCGCCCATCGGATCATCTGAACCATGATCATCCGCCCCTCGGATCATCTGAGCCATGATTATCCGCCCCTCGGATCATCTGAGCCATAATCATCCACCTCTCAGATCATCTGAGCCATAATCATCCACCTCTCGGATCATCTGAGCCATGATTATCCGCCCTTCGGATCATCTGAGCCATGATCATCCGCCCCTCGGATCATCTGAGCCATGATCATCCACCTCTCCGATCATCTGAACCATGATTATCCGCCCATCGGATCATCTGAACCATGATTATCCGCCCCTCGGATCATCTGAACCATGTTTATCCGCCCTTCGGATCATCTGAACCATGATCATCCGCCCCTCGGATCATCTGAGCCATAATCATCCACCTCTCGGATCATCTGAGCCATGATTATCCGCCCTTCGGATCATCTGAGCCATGATCATCCGCCTCTCGGATCATCTGAGCCATGATCATCCACCTCTCCGATCATCTGAAGTTCTGAACCATGATTATCCGCCCATCGGATCATCTGAACCATGATCATCCGCCCCTCGGATCATCTGAGCCATGATTATCCGCCCCTCGGATCATCTGAGCCATAATCATCCACCTCTCAGATCATCTGAGCCATAATCATCCACCTCTCGGATCATCTGAGCCATGATTATCCGCCCTTCGGATCATCTGAGCCATGATCATCCGCCCCTCGGATCATCTGAGCCATGATCATCCACCTCTCCGATCATCTGAAGTTCTGAACCATGATTATCCGCCCATCGGATCATCTGAACCATGATTATCCGCCCTTCGGATCATCTGAACCATGTTTATCCGCCCTTCGGATCATCTGAACCATGATCATCCGCCCCTCGGATCATCTGAGCCATGATTATCCGCCCCTCGGATCATCTGAGCCATGATTATCCGCCCTTCGGATCATCTGAGCCATGATCATCCGCCCCTCGGATCATCTGAGCCATGATCATCCACCTCTCCGATCATCTGAAGTTCTGAACCATGATTATCCGCCCATCGGATCATCTGAACCATGATCATCCGCCCCTCGGATCATCTGAGCCATGATTATCCGCCCCTCGGATCATCTGAGCCATAATCATCCACCTCTCAGATCATCTGAGCCATAATCATCCACCTCTCGGATCATCTGAGCCATGATTATCCGCCCCTCGGATCATCTGAGCCATGATTATCCGCACCTCGGATCATCTGAGCTGAGCCATGATTATCCGCCCCTCGGATCATCTGAGCCCAAGAGTAACATGAATGGACGTAGCGTTATTGCCTGGCATGAGTAAACACCTTCGATCTCACTCAATAACAATCCATTACCACATCATCCAGTAACTCCATCACAACGCATTTCCATCTTGATCTGTTCGACCGACCGCCAGGTGGAATAACCATCAATCACAAGACAGATGATGCTCGGCTACTTTATCGGCAGCAATTAGACCGACCTCTTTACTACACTGAAGAGTATACATTTTTAATTAAAAGTTATAATTACTCAGTTTTCATAATGAATTGCTTCCTTTTTGTAATGTTTTAATGACATTAAAGAAATAAAATGTAATGCATCCGAGGATTCCATCGTGCAGATAGTTATGTTGTGCTATTCCCAGCTCCATCTATCAATTAAAACACGAACACGACTGTGAAACAACGAGAAAACTAGCTTTATTTTTCATCCTTGTACACATTAATGAATGTCTAGTCGAGCAAGCCGGTGAGTTGGTACGAGTGGCACTGGCCGCGGGAATAAACGGGGTCTACGTGAGTCATTACACAACAGTTTGATCTTAATTGGATTATAGGTCTGGGCGGGGGCCGAGATAAGAGGCGGCAAGAAACTAACCGCCTCTTGGCACGGCCCAAGACACGCCAGACAGACGTTCAGGACTAAATCACCGGCAAATACGCAATTAATGATAACCAAAAACAGTTCATTATTCATACCTAGCTTCAATTAGACGCCGGAAGTCGCTTGGGAGGACATTCATACACACGCCTGGAATAGTGAAACTGTTAGCAATAGCTCGTATAGGCCATACATATATATACGGGCCTATATTTATCTGAAATCTCTGCCTATATGGATAATTTATTTGACTTCAGTAGTTCAGAACTATATGTTATATCTGCATAACTATGTATACAGAAATAATTATATATATATATATAATTATATATATATATATATATATATATATATATATATATATATATATATATATATATATATATATATATATAGATAGATAGATATATATATATATATACCGTATATATATATATATATATATATATATATATACCGTAAATACATATTATATGGACCTATATTCTTCTGAATTCTTGCCTATATGGATATTTGACTTCGGTAGTTCAGAACTATATTATATATTCACTAGGAAAACGCCTCATATGCGTTGTGAGATGAGCTTAGAAGTATGGAAATGTAGAATTGAGAACATTTGATCAGCTCAATGTACATATACAGGCCATGGATCACTTCAAAGGTTTAAGAACCGCGGCTGTCTGTTGGTATATAAACCTTGGTTTCCAAACAATTAAACCAGTGCCTTCTTCATATCTATCACAGATTTGAAACGTTTTAATTTATTGGTGACACTTGTTGCTCACATTTAATAGTTTCTTAATTGCTTCCTTAATTGCTTTTATTGATGTGTGAAAAAGTACATTGAAAATGCGTTTTCTTCCTTATTTCACATCCGATTGTTCCATAAATCGCTTAAAATATGTATGGTACTTCTTTCCACATTCAGTATAAGTTTGAGAGCTTTGGAAAATTTTGGTTTCCCAAGTATTTCTCCCCCGGTCCATTCTTATGGGGAATATCCATAATTTCCAATTTTTTTCCGGAAAAACCGTTTGACCGATTTTTCTGAAAAACAATCCCAAAATTACAAAATTACAAGAATACAAAATTACAAAATACAAAATTACACACACACACACAAAAAATAAAAAAAATGAAAATAAAAACCAAGCCCAAAATTTTCCCGTAGGCCTATATGGAATGAAATTCTTCGCTACGCTCATCTAATTAATTCCCTCTCATTTTCTCTTATAGCCTTGTTGTATTTACACTAGGAAAACGCCATACATGCGTTGTTAGACTTGCGGATAGTAATGGTATGGGTAAAATAGGGTAAAAACTGCGTTGAGTGGTACCAATTCAGCACATTTTATGTTTTTTCTTCAGGTTGGCTGACCCGATCAAGCTGAAAATTTGCATAAATGTGTATGAAAATGTAATTCAACTTCACGCAAAATTTTATTGTTGGGGAAAATGGAAATATTTTCTTTTTTTCCGCTGTGTTATTCTAATGAGTATTTTTGAAATTTCTGAAATTCATAAAAAAAAGTTACCACCCGATAATGCCACAAAACTATACAGATCTAGATTAGATGAGGAACCATATTGAAAAAAAGTTTGAAGTTGATACCTGTAGCCGTAACCTGTGGAGAAACGTCAAAAAGAAAAAAAAAATTAAAACGAACACCAATTTTTTTCAGTTTTCCGAATTGAATCCTCGCTAAAGCTCGTCTAACAAGCTAGTGTGACTGTCGGCTGGTATCAGACCTGCATGGTGTTGTAGGTGTTAGTCAGATCTCTGATACCTGCCGGTATCTATAATACCTGCGTGGTGTTTCAGGTATCAGTCAGATCACTGATACCTGCCCATAGGTATCAGTCAGATCTCTGATACCTGCTAATAATCCGAGTCGATTTGTCGCAATCTGTTGTCTTGCCAGAGGACGGATTTCTTGTGGCATCGATCTGTGCGGGAAGCGATCGTCCTCACCACGCGGGCAGGGCACGGCGGGCGTCGGGCGTCGGGCGCGCGGCGTCCTCAGTCGACGTCGAGCGCGCGACCTGTGCACTTGGTGACGGCGCGCGTGGATCACAGCGTCGTGCGATACGTGCGGCAACACACCGGGCAGGACTTCACCTTCTACTCAATATTAGTCCACCTCGTGGACACTATCAGTGAATATCGTGATCACAGTGACAGTGGTTATGAAAATTGAACGAATTCAATCGAAGTGAAAACGAATTTAAATTTGTGAAAGACTTTTTCAACTTTTACGAAGATAAAAAAAAAAGTGAATAAACTTTTCCATCAGTTCTGTGGTTTGTGAGATCAAGATAAAAGTGAGGAATTTTTGACGCCGACCCGTGATTTAGGTGAGTAAATTCACATCAATAAAGTCCACGTCTCTTCTATCCAATATCTTATTGAAACATCAACAATTCCAGAAACTTTTCTTCATAAGTTGAAATATCGCATAACGATAAGGTCTTGTTTTCCTCTACAAACTTCCTGTTGATAATCTCTCGTTATTAATTTCCGTCTGACGTCATAGACGACTCTGTTGGATCGACTGCCGCGTCGTCGACTCGTCAGCTTGCGGTGATCTAACCGCTTGCCTAGCTCCTGCAGGCATTACCATTAATTACTCCCGTCTCCCGAATGCCGGATTAGGCTGTGACCACACTGAGCTACCTGCTTGAGTGTGATTGGTTCCTCTAATAGCTCTGAACCGAGATCTGGCCAATCAACGCGTCTTATCCCCACGACATCTCGGCCGATTACACGGCAAGTGGCATGAAACCCATCTTCTCGTCGGGTGATAGCGCAGACAATCATCAGCAGGACAATTAATTAAGAGATAAAGTGAAGACTAAATTATTATCCATCGACAAGAACTCTTAATGAGTTGAAGCAGATTCGAGAGGCGATAGAAGTTCAATCAGAGGTCCACCGGTATAGACACACACACACGCACTCACACACACACATATATATATATATATATATATATATATATATACAGGGGCGTCGGAACGTTTTCAAAGTAGGGGGGGGCAAGCTCAAAAAATTGCGACCCGCGGAGGAAGAAAGTATGGGGTGCCACACATTCAATAACATTTGGCTATTTTTCAGGACAGAAGGTAAAAATACTGAAAATACCAAGATGGGGGGGGGGGAAGGATCTCAGTTTGGAAAAGAAAATGCCATATAAGAACAGTTGTACAAAGGCCAGTTAACGCGAAGCCTACGACCCGCGGGGGGCAAGGGGGAAATGACCCCTTCTGGCCCCGCAGGTAATTTTTTTGATTACCCCTTTTTTACGACGATTTAACAAGTTTCAGATGAGATTTAGATGACATAATTGATTGTTTTGAAGAACTGGAGGTGCCCAACTGATATTTACCAAACATAGTTATTGTAACTGCAGGGTCAGTCTGGCTCATTTTAGCGCCACGGGCAAGGACTCAATTATGAGCCCCAAAAACTGTATGCGCATAGTGGAAGTGAATGCGAGTGAGGAAGGAATCGAGCCCCGCAGGGAAATTTTTGTGAATTTATCTTTTTAAATACGATTTTACGGGTTTGGGAACAACACGAAATTTCTGGAATTCATGAATTCTTTAGTGTGGCGAGAGCTAGTTTTGCTGAATGGCTGATCCAAGAAAATAAAACGCTAAATCAATCTATATCATTCGATAACAATGCTTTTCGAATAATAATATTTTCTCCACCCAATAATGCATAAGTAAAATAGAATACGATTTATGGCATATTATTATTAATAGAATGTTACAAATGTGCGCCGATAGCGCCCCTTAAATTTGACGCCCCAGCAGTCACCGAACGACCCTTATTGGAAGTTCCCTTTCTCCATTTCATTGTATTGTCATTGTTAAGACTGTTGGAATGTTGGAAATTTACCAAATTTACAAAAATTGTAATGAATAATTTATATCTGATAGAAGCACTAGGGTTGTTTGTTGATTTGTGCTAACTCATAAACTTTCCACCAGAGCTGTCATTCCGAAACAGCTTATATCAAATTCCTTTTAATCACACCTCTTTCAATATGGTTCAACGTGTTTCAGATGAGATTTAGATGCAAAAATAAATTTTCTCCTAAAACTGAAGGTGCCCATCTAATATTCGATTTTCTATGCAATGTGAAATATGAATCTATGTATGATTCTACCTATCTATAGGCCTACATCTTTCTTTCCTTCTCTTTTTTTTTCTTTCTTTCCTACTCTCTTCCTTCTTTTTTTCGTCTTTTCTATTTCTCGTCTTTTCAAATTGTGTCTTGCAAGACCTTTTTCTTGCTCCCCCTTGCCCCCCCTTGACCAAAATTTGGGGGGGGCATTGCACCCCCCCCCCCCCCCCCCCCCCCCCGGTTCCGACGCCAGTGTATATATATATATATATATATATATATATATATATATTATATATATAGGCCTATATATATATATGAATGAAAAAATTTAGATTTGGGGCTTTCGTGGTGGCTATTATTTTATTATGTGACACTATTTCCGTTGAACCACGCGATTTGTTCCGTAAGTCATGATATTTACCCAAAGTTTTAACGTGTGAACACGTCTCCATGCAGGGATATCATCTACACAGAACATTCGCTCTGCATTCGCACCTTCCTTATTCCTTCAATCCAAGCAATCTGTACAACGATATGACACTAACGAACGTGAGGGGAACGTCATTATCTCAGGAGAATCAAACCGACGATATTCAGGAGGTTCGGCCTCCTTCGGGCTTGTGATGTCGTCACTAGCCTGAAGAAGGAGGTCAAAGTGCTTTGGGAGGTCGAAGTGCTTTGGGAGGTCGAAGTGGTGTGGAAGGTCGAAGTGCTCTGGGAGGTCGAAGTGCGTTGGGAGGTAGGAGTGCTTTGGGAGGTCGAAGTGCTTAGGGAGGTCGAAGTGCTTAGGGAGGTCGAAGTGGTGTGGAATGTCGAAGTGGTTCGGGAGGTTGAAGTGGTTTGGGCGGTCGAAGTGCTTTGGGAGGTCGAAGTGCTTTGGGAGGTCGAAGTGCTTTGGGAGGTCGAAGTGGTTCGGGAGGTCTATACTCCTTCTTCAAGCTAGTGATATGGTCACCACTATCCTGAAGACGAGGTCGTAACGCATCCTTGGTTCGATGTTGTTCACACGTCTCCGACGTTCACCCTCCTGTGCCGCTGTTCAACAATCAGTCCATGTGATCATTAGTAGAATATTCCTCGCGTGGAATCGCATGAGATATGGGTGTACTTCAATTTGTTCTCTCCTAGCACCGAAACTTGATACACAATCTTTGTTCCCCAATTAAGGTTATGGATGGAAGATAGGATATAGTTAGGACTGGGCACCACAAGGGTTATCCTATACCACCCAACCAGTCTTGCTGCCTGGTTATTATTAAAATAGGAAAATTTACCAATGTGACATTTTCTCCAACATGACAAGAAGTTCACGATAATAAAGTTGATAATAGATTCAAGAATTTGTTCTCCCCATTGTGTATGTTTGAACTGTTTTCTAACCCTGAAATTACTACCTCATGCAAAATTGTTTGTTGAATGAGTCATCAAATTTTGATTATTCTTTGAGGTGGATATTTTGATATAGGCCTATGAAACTTGGGTAACTTATTTGACAAACAATGAATATTAAGATAATAATGTCAAGGTTGTAAAAAATGCAAACCTCCACAGTGAAGAGAAAAAAATCTCGAATCTTCTCATTATTAGACGAGCTTCAGCAAGGATTCAATTTGACACACTGAAAAAAAATTGGTGTTCGTTTTCATTTTTTTTTTTTATTCTTTTTCATGTTTTTTTGTCGGTTCCACAGGTCAACCGGCTACAGCTATCAACTTCAGACCTTTTTCAATATGGTTCCTGATCTGACTTAGATCTGTATAGTTTTGTGGCATTATCGGGAGGTAACTTTTTTTTATGAATTTCAGACATTTCAAAAATACCCATTAGAAAACCATAGGAAAAAAAATTCATTTTCCAAAAAATGAAATTTTGCTTGAAGTTGAATTACATTTCTATACACATTTCTAAAAATTTTCAGCTTGATCGGGTCAGCCATTTTGATGAAAAAATATAAAATGTGCTAAATTGGTACCACTCGAAGCAGTTTTTACCCATTTTCACCCATACTATTACTATTCGCTCGTCTAACGACGCATACATGGCGTTTTTCTAGTTATTATTGAAAACTTATTTTTTTCTTTTTTCTCTGTTCTCGTATATCATTACAAAATCCATCATTTCGATCGTGTTTTTGTTATTGTATTGTACTCGTGTCCCGCCGGGTGCTCTGATGTCAGCTCGCTTTGCATCGAGGAGTCGATCCCAGCTCTCGACTGTAAACACGAGTCCTCTCGACCCGCGAGTCCTCGCACGAGGGGCTTGCCGTGATATATCGACTAATATCGCCAAGTATTGGCTCAGCTCATCAGGCCACTCATGCAACAGAGAGAGAGGTCGTTAGAAGTCGGCACGCGGCAAATATGGCCAATGCATGCACGGTGCTTTTAGAAACGGAGAAATTTATTTTCATATTTTTTCCCCATTTTTCGAACCAGTGTCATTGAATGAGAAGCTTAGAACTCCGAGAAAATATTATGCACTTCAATAATATGACACCGGCACAAGTAGCGCAGTGGTTAACGCGCTCGCTTCATGTGATCAGGGAGGCGAGGGGTTTTCGGACCCGGTTCGATCCCCGCCGCCGACCATCTTTACAGAGGTGTATCATGGTTTCCCTCTGTAGTCTAGTCTAATGCCAGCCTGGTTCCTACAATAAGTCGACCATGACCGCTTCCTTCCCACTATCCTTCCCATCACCCAAGAACCTTCATCTCATCATCCCATCATCTCATTAATCATCCATCCAACGCCATTAGATCTGCGCTATCATAACAGTGCGTCGGTAATCCCAATATATATATATATATATATATATATATATATATATATATATATATATATATATATATATATATATATATATATATATATATATAAATAATATGACATTATATTTTCCTGGATTTGATCGGTTTTAATAGGTGGTGCGTCAATGAATACCAATTAAGAATGTGATCAAAGTCATTCATGTATTATCTCAGAACTGATTGAATTCACAAAAATAGAATGACATGATAATCGAAGAGCATAAAATCATCTTGGAATTGTGAACTTTTCATTCAATTACACTGGTACGTGAATATGGAAAAAAAAATAGTAAAGAGAAATATCTCTATTTGTATAAGCACCTTGCATGGAGCCCCTTAACTGGCAATCATCATCAAGCAAATTGTCACTCTTCTTCCCGTCTATTTGACTGTTCGTGCCAGTGATACATGTTCATACAGCTCCACGCGCAGCATTCATCGCGAGGCCCGCTGAGAAGATGCGAGGAGAAAACATCATTTCAAGCTGAAGCTATTGAAGTGAAGCATGCTGTGTAATTGCATTACATCTTACCCGGATTATAAGTTGACATTTGAAATGACGGCCCCAGAAATACGCGCCTAATGTGACGAGAGAGAGAGAGAGAGAGAGAGAGAGAGAGAGAGAGAGAGAGAGAGAGAGAGAGAGAGAAAGAGAGAGAGAGAGAGAGAGAGAGAGAGTGAGAGAGGCCCGTCTGTCTCCGTCTGTGGCCTTCAGCACGCGCGAGAGGAACAAGGATAGCGCGATGTTCCCCCGGGTTGCAATTAATGTTTCAAGTGCAAATCAAGCGGAATTGGAGATAAAATGTTACGGTTGGTACCACAAGATGAGCGAAGATCTCTTATAATCGGTACAATCTGTTTATTCTTCATTCGAATGATTTTATCTATTCTACCTGCGCAGATTTCAATAAAACGATTGATACGCATCACTCTGTTGTCAATGGACCGTGCGAAGAAGTATACAGACTGCGCAGCCTGGTGGCAACACGTTCCTTGTTGCCACCTCGAAGTGTCGGGACTTGGAACAATCAAGAGGCGTACAGCTTTCAGGGAGGCCCCAATAAGAGGGGCGCCGGAAGATCATATACCGGAATAAAGTCGACTCGGTTGTGTAGCATGGGTTCGGGTGTTCAACCTTATACCTGTAGCCCAACACTGTTTTTTGTCGCTGCTTAACGACCCCACCAACAGCTAGGTTATACGGGGGTACGAATGAGCGGGTGATAATGGAACGATTGATGATAGGTGAAAGGATGTTTACAAAAACCCATGCCTTATGCGGGACTCGAACCCACGCCCAACGGTGACTTCAGTTACTACCACTAGCGATAATTGACTTGGCCACCGGGTAGGCACCTAACACTGTTATCACTAACTGATGTTAAACCACTAACTGATGCTCGCAACGTAATGTGAACGTAACGCAGTTAGCACTAACCGACATCAAACGCTATAACTCCGTTCTGTAAACGCAGTTAGCACTTGAAGTCAGTTAGTACTAACAGCAGTTAGTGGACATAGCGTGAACAGGGTAAAACTACATTTTACAACTATCCATGGAGTGGATGGCCGAAGCCTCGAGCCCATGCCACAACACCGAGTCGACTTTATTCCGATATACGCTCTTCAGCACAATCATATGGACTCCATCGAGTGAAATAATAATGTCATATATTTGTGTTCTGACTAGATTATTTTCGAGCATATTTTCGTAACAATGCCCTAAGCGTACTTATTACTTCTTTACGGTGAAAGAGACATTGATATTCCTTAGAAGCATGAAATGAAATTCTGATCAACTCTTTCAAAACAAAATCAAGCAAAAACTGATTTTTTTCCTGTTCATGTTATGATAGTAACCACGCATTCTCAGAGTTTCACTGTGATTGGCTTCCAATATTATATATAAAAACAGAACAATGAAAATATTCATCGAGTTCTGAAGAGAACATCGTGGGTTTCATCAAAGCAATTATACTAATAGATAAAATACATTTTGTTCAACTTGGACGGTCGATGTTTCGGAAAATAAATGCGGAACACTCTTCTTTCTAATTGGGTCTATTGTGTAGACAAAAGTTGACTGTTACATATTCGAAACTGAGAAATTCTGTATCACCACGATTTATAAACGTGCCTCCCTAATAAACCTTCTGAACCATTCCATTGAATTGGAACACATTGATTCAATTTATTTTATTTTCTTTATTCCATTTATCCTGCAATTTCCATGGTACATAACAAATAAACATAAACATATATTATTGACAGAAGCCCGCGTAAGACCAGAGGCTTGTGTGCGGGCTCAATCAGTGTCAAGTTAGTAGAATATGAACACAAAAGAAGAAAAACAGGTAAAAATGACAATGAAATAACTCCTGATGTAATACAGTTGCCTAATAAACGCTGAAGGCGGAGGAAAATAACAGAAACAGAATATAAACAACTTCAAATATTTGAAACTTGAAACATTCATTCAATTCAAGGATCGTTTCATTTCTAATCACGAAAACAAATTAACATGCAATTTCTCGGTTATGGTGATGAAAAGACGTCTTGGAATACGTCAGCTAAAACTACAAGTAGGCTATATGTAAATTGATACGGGGAAAAAATGGAAAACATGGTCATAATACTAGGAAAACGCCATATGCGTTGTTAGACGAGCGAATAGTAATAGTATGGGTAAAAACTGCTTCGAGTGGTACTAATTTAGCACATTTTATATTATTTCTTCAAAATGGTTGACCCGATCAAGCTGAAAGTTTTTAGAAATGTGTATCAGAATGTAATTCAACTTCAAGCAAAATGTCATTTTTTGGGAAAATATTTTTTTTTTCCGCCATGTTATTCTAATGGGTATTTTTGAAATTTCTAGAATTCATAAAAAATAAAGTTACCCCCGATGATGCCACAAAACTATACAGATCTAAGTTAGATGAGGACCATATTGAAAACAAGTTTGAAGTTGATAGCTGTAGCCATTTGACCTGTGGAGAACCGACAAAAAAACATGAAAAAAAAAAAAATAATAATAAAAACGAACACCAATTTTTTTCAGTACCGTATGTCGAATTGAATCCTCGCTAAAGTTCGTCTAATAATCTAATTATTGTAACCATTCCGATGAGTGATAATGATGGTAAATGATATGATTATCTCGTCAATTCTTTCACAGAAATATATGTATATATATATATATATATATATATATATATTTGTTCAATGATCAAGTTGAATGATTGCTAACGTTGTTGTGCTGGTGTTGTAGTTGGAGCCGGCGACAAACCTCTTCAGTTTATCACAGTTCCACCAAACCGAGCAGTGACTTATATTCTCCCGTCTCCCGTCTCCCGGTGCCCGATGAGGAACTGGGAGACTGTCAGACCGAAGCGTGTTTCCGTGCGTCGTCAAGTGTCGACAGGAACATGTTCTGATTTATCGCTGGATTCTGTCTGACTATCGAGAGATTTACATGAGCCAGCGTGGTAATGACTGACTCACTTCGGGCTGCAATTTAACTCCATCCTCATTCCATCCCACATTCGAAACATAAACACACAGAACTATGATAATAAGCGAACATTCACAAGTTTCCAAGAGAGATAAGTTTATCGGAACACTGGTGACACCAAAACGTTGCCTCTTGGACAAAGTATGACTATATCTATGAAAATTATACACTGTTTCAATTTTTTTTCAATAACATCGGAACTTGATACAAAATCATTGTTCCACAAAAAAATTATGGAAATTTAATTGTAAAATGAAGAGATCATTCAAAAAAATCTTGTTTTGATAGAAAAAATCACTGTAGAATTTATTCTAGAAACTATTTGAAAAACCAACATGATAAAATAATGTCACTTTCTAACAAAGTTGGGCTTGAAATCTGTTGGCAAGATGAGAACTGCTGGAAGGTGAATGTTGGATGATAGTTTTCTAGTATAATGTGAGAGCCGACAGAACATACTGTTTCAATATGACTCTTCCAAATCTCGTTACGATTCTAGTTATTCACATTTGCCAGAGTTTGCCGCGTTTTCCTACCGGAACGTGACGCAACGCAGTGCGGTCAGAAGCGAGGAGAAACGTTTCCAAATTGATAATGGGCGCCACTCCGAAGAGGAAGGTTCGAACGTGCTTTCAGCTAGAAACGGGCTAAAATCTTCCACCTGCGTCCGCCCTTCACTTTCCACATTTTCCATCATCGTTAAGCTTTTCTCTCGTAACACGTATTTCCAAAATACAAATTGAATCTTTTAAGTGGAAATCTATCGGAAAGTAATACCAACCTCGCGGTGGAAATGCGTCGAACGCGATTAACGTCAGATTAAGATATTTGCGTGAATTTATGTCATCGAGGGATTTAAAGGCGATAAATTATATCGCATTAAACTGTCGACTGTTTCGAGTGAGATTCACAGTCCACTGAGCCGCGGCGAGACTTTCTCGTCGACAAACCTTGACTTTGTGCCATCACCCCCCCCCCCCCCCCCCCCCCCTGACAATCGCTCCTGGGATCGCCTGATATCGATTCGACTCGACTTCAATGTAATGAAACGAGGCGAAACAAGCAATAAGTAGCTAAAATGAGAGCCTCTCGGTCCGACAATAACTCAACGCTTCCTCATCTCGATCGTGAAACTTGTGTAACGACTAAAGTTGTGGATGCTGTATTAAAGAAATGACCTATTGGCCTTTATCTTCTGACCCGCTGTTGGCTGCCTAATGGCCGAACACTCAATAATACCCTCACTGGACAACTCTTGCCAGAAATACAACTGTATAGTAATGAAACTACGAATAAAATATCTTCAATCAAATGTGGCAATACGTGAATAATAAGAGTATATATTTTGTAAGCAGCTTCGCAGCATCACACTTTTTATCCGTGCAGAACAAGTTTTATTGACAGTAATGATGCTTACTCTCCACATCCCGCGTGGAAGTTCCGAGTTCAACTCTCAGTCTCGATCACAACCGACACAGATGTACGAACTCGGATTGTTAGAGAATATCAACAAGTCCCTAGGACGTATAACGAAACCAGTGCCTAGACGTGATAGTTTGGAAATCACAATGTGTAGCGCGAGTACATCCATTATACATCGCGTTATCTAACCACGTATGTGCGACATTTTCCTAGTTTCATGAGCGGTTAAAGAGGGTTTAATGAATTTAACAGTGTGAATTATTGTATTGAAATTAATGGTCGGGCATTCTTCATGCCATTTGTATTGTTCCCCCCCCCCACCCTCCCCCCACCCCTGTGTCCTTAGCCGGAGGCTGAGCTCTCTATTGGATCAACCGAATCTATTGCTTTGTATCCGCTTACTCCCTGTGGACTGATCCTTAGCTCGTCGCTAAAACCGCATCCCGCCCCCACCCCGCCCCCACCCCGCCCCCCACCTCCCCAGCACTTCCCCCAGCCACACACCGGCTATCTGCTCGGACCATCTTTATACGCTTTCATCATATGAGGTATAAGATCGGGTCCAGATCTCGCGCTGTCACAGCCTCCTGAATACTTGACCTTTCACCTTTATCACACTCGTACGAGCGGCGGGGGAGGGGGAGGGGGGAGAGTAATCAGATTCTAGCGCGGAAATTTTTCGTGAAATTTAATATAAGTTTTTATATTGTGATTAAAGTATGCTCAACGTTTGGTCAGCCGAGTAAAAAGTGATATTGAGAACAACAGCACATCGGGGAAATCCAGGTTGAACTTTAATGAACATTCGTTTTCTCGATAAAGAATGATATCAGAAACAATGTCATATTTCCTTGAAAAATAGCAAGTTACTATTTTTAGATGAGCGTATAGCGAAGTCTTCGATTTCACATTTCACATAATGTGTTTCGCTCATTTTTTCATTATTTTTGTAATTTTGTACGCGGCATAGGTCTACAGGTCAGGGAAGAAACCAATAGACTCTAAATTGTTTGTGAATATTGGTGTCACACCAGAATAGGTTCAAATTGGTTTTCAGAAAATTCGGTTGAACGGTTTTTCAGGAGAAAATTTGGAAAGATTGGAAAATCCTCATAAGAATAACCCGTAGGGCGGGGAGGGGGGGGGGGGGGGGGGCGGGGGATTCTTGAAAAACGAAAATTCTTCAAAAGCTCTCAAATTCATACAGAATATGAAAACAACTATCATACACATTTTAATAATTTGTACAACAATCGGATGAGATAAAACGAAGAAAACGCAATAAAAGTATAAATGAATATTAGAATCAACACGAAATGCAAAGTGTATATGCGACAGGTTGAACTATGAATATCAACAAGTTGCAGGTAAGGTTTTTGTACGTTTGACGTAATCCAAGGTCTATAGATCTAGATTCCAATCCCAGACCTAATCCCAGATTTCCATACTTCTATGCTCATCTCACAACGCACATTCTGCGTTTTCCTGATTAATTAATTTTGTTGAAGAATCAGTATTTTCTCACTCAAGTAGAGTATAAAATGTAACGTGTATCTTTATACGTTGAGACGTAATTCCATTCATGAAATGTCTGTTCTCAACAGAACCACTGAACGAGAGAACAAGTAGAACAGCTTGATTTGATGGAAAGAGACGAGCAACTCTCGGATGTATCTCAGCTGATTCATCACTAGTCTTGATGACGTCATGAGGCGCGACAATATGATGACGTCACGGGGGAACAAAGCGCCTAATTGCATCACTTGCATGAGATAACGATAGACTTCAATTGACACAAACAGAGAACGAGCTATACGGTTATAGTTGTAATTATAATGATCAGGAGTACGCGTTTCGTTCTGCTGACTGCCAGTTAGTGAATGAGGCAGCTCTAATCAGCGAATAGCGTGCTATCATGCACCCTTGGTTCTATGTGTAACGATCGTACCTGAACTAATCAAATCAGCTGATTATTAATACACGATTGAAAGGCCCGAGTCTCACATCGTGACACCGGGCGCCTCCACCAGGATGTTTTATAGGACTCGGCGCCTCCACCAGGATATGTTGTAAGACTAGGATTCTCCACCAGGATGTGTTGTATGACCCAGCTCCTCCACCAATATGTGTCATATGACTCGGCACCTCCACCAAAATGTGTTGTAAGACTTGACTTCTCCACCAAGATGTGTTATACGACTCGGCCCCTCCACCAGAATGTGTTGTTAGACTCGGCTTTTCCATCAGAATATGCTGTAAGACTCGGCTCCTCCACCAGGATGTGTTGTAAGACCCGGCTCCTCCACCAGAATATGATGTAAGACTAGTTTTCTCCGCCAGTAAGCCTATGCGCTGTACAACATGGCTTCTCCACCAGGATGTGCTGTAAGATTCGGCTCCTCCACCAGAATTGCTTCCAACTTCGGCTCCTTCACTAATAAATTACGTTTCTATGAAAATACTGGGTCTTTCAGATTTATACGTTACATTTAGTTTCTACTTGGTCATATTTATGGCTCGGATTAGTTTAATGCAATAGGTTTTCGAGAAATGCGCCACGTATAAGGTAATATAAATAATATATGATGTAGTTTTTATTTTGCCCCGCTTGAAATGAATATATGACACGGCGTGTAATGTCGTTGCCTCGGGAGATACTCCCTCTCTCTCTCTCTCTCTCTCTCTCTCTCTCTCTCTCTCTCTCTCTCGCTGGCTCGTTCTACAGGCTGACCACATCAACAAAACATTCCTCAGAAGAAACGTCACGAGTCACGTGTTCCCTGCGCTATTCGCCCTCAACAACCGCCTATAGGCACGTTCTTAGAGCCACGGCTTTTCGGGCCAATCACAGACCGCCCAGTGTGGCCTTGAGAGTTGGCTGAAGTTGAACAAACTTGCCGTGATGACGTCTAGGCGATATCACGGCCAGGTTTGTTCTGAAACGGTGCAGTGTTCGACTATCGACTGTCAAGCTCTTAATATCGACCTTGTCATAGTTCTCTTATCGATTGATTCGTTATATACATCTCCAATCCTCCATTGACAAGTGCATCATAGCAAATTATAGCGTATTTATATGCAACAACTATTGATAGCAATGGTGAGCATTCTGAAAGTAATTTGACAGCTGAAAGTTTGTCACGGAGACCACCTCAATCGTATTCATGCCAGAACAAGTTGTAGGCCCTACCAACACCCGCCCGTCAAACAATGAGAATCACCGGTCACTGTGGTTGGATGAACGGTACCAATCTTTGGACGTCGTGCTGAGCCCGTTAAAGGACATCACAACCCTGGAACCAGATTTAACAAGTAATGACGATATTTATTTCCAGAATTTTAGTGAAAACTAGAAATCTTCATCTCAATTTCAGAAATTACAATTAATTAATTAATCCTCCGGAGACCATGATTCGTGACGTAGGCATTATCGATATTTTCATAAAGAGGCATGCAAAGAATCAAGTAGGCCTGATGTCTACGTCACGACTTGCAAAAAAGGGTGAATCCTGGAGGATAACTCGATTAGTTATAATCGACATTCACTCATTATTTATTGTTATACTTGATATTAGATACGTAGGCCTATATCTTATTTTTTGTATATCTTGTTTATCTTATTTTATTTACTTTTTGCTTCGTTTATTTCCGATATCTTGTTTGTTTTGATTGCTCACTGATTGATCTATTGCACTTTAAATTGATTGCGTTTATATTGTTACTTGTTTATGTATTATAGTTATTAATTTGCATTATTTCAATAATATTTACATTTGGAAGAAAAAGAAATCATGATCAATATTATTAAAGACAGTCACCAAATTATCGTAAATTAGTCAACATTCTGCTCATGTCAACCCGCACACAAGAATCTATCAAACTCGGCTAAAAGACTGCAATTACATCCATCATTTATTACATTGGATTTCCCCAGACTTTCACAAACACAATGTCTTTATTTTCTTTATTTACTGATATCTGTATTCACCTACAATTGATATTAATGTTTATACTTATATTCATTTAATCTAGTTGTTGTAATCTCTCAGGTATATCAATCTATCTACTGAAGGTGTGTGTAATGTGATGTAACTATGTGTGAACAATTTGAAAATGCAAACTGTACAATAATTTCTTGTGTGTATAGAATAAAATGTATTTTGAATTGAATTGGATTGTATGACAACAAGTTTTCAACCACCGAATCAGTACAATTCAAGGTTGTGAGTAAAAATAATAAATAAATAAATAAATAACATCTCAAATAGAGATGATGATTTCTGGTTTATTTTCAAGTAAACTAGGAAAACGCCATATATGCGTTGTTAGACGAGCGGATAGTAATAGTATGGGTAAAAATGGGTAAAAACTGCTTAGAGTGGTACTAATTTAGCACATTTTGTTTTCTTCAAAATGGCTGACCCGATAGAGCTGAAAATTTCCAGAAATATGTATCAAAATGTAATTCAACTTCACGCAAAACATCATTTTTTTGAGAAAATATTTTTTTCCCGCTGTGTTATTCTAATGGGTATTTTTGAAATTTCTAAAATTCATAAAAATAAAAGTTACAGATCTGAGTTAGATGAGGATCCATATTGAAAAAAAGTTTGAAGTTGATAGCTGTAGACATGACCTGTGGAAAACCGAAAAAAAAAAAAAAAAAAAAACTCAAAGACGAACACCAATTTTTTTCAGTATGTCAAATTGAATCCTCGCTAAAGCTCGTCTAATAAATACATGAATAAATAACATTCAAAATCGAGATGGTGATTTCTGGTTTATTTTAAGTAAATAAATTGAGTAAATAAATAAATCAAGTTAATCAATATCGTCATCATTAATTTGGTTGAAGTCTAGTTTCAGTGTTGTGACGTCCTCTAAGATTACGGGCTGGTAGAAATGCCGTCTCTCTGAAGGTAGCTCGAACGTTGCGCTCTCAGTCTTTGATCTGACTGCAGACCTCAAACCAGTTGATAAATACTTATTATAGCAACTCTCTCGCATAGTCTAATTACATAGAGAGCCTTTTGCAGCGCATCAAACGGGAAAAGTTAGCCTGCGATTTTATTTTAATATTCAGTATTTACATTAAAATATCTCAGCGTTGTTGGAAAACTGCCAACAAAAAGTTAACCAGTTCATTCGAATTATTTCGTCGTCATTTCAATTTATCTCGTGTTACGAACGTTATTTTATATACTATATACAAACGCAGAATATGCGTTGTAAGATGAGCGAGATGTCTATCGAAAGCTCTACACACCTTGATCATATAAAATATACTTCATTCGGTCACTATCGAATCTAGGGAGCCGTGAATCTATCACTGCAACATTTTTCTGCTACTTTTTCTATCCATTTCATGAATGAAAAGCCTCTATAAAATTATTTTCTCCAAAACGGCGATCCGAATTGCTTACAAATTCGTAATAGTGTATCAATTTCATGTTCACATTCAAGGAAAATATGAATTCATTTGGAGAGATCTTATTTCGCAATTTCCTTGCCCAGCCTAATCTCGTGAGATTTTTTTAGAAATTTGAGATGATTTTTATCAAAAATGGCCCAACCGATTCAGCCCCGAAACAATACAGTTGTAAGTTGGATAAGTTTGCGTATAAGTAAAAACTAAAAAGTGTCATGTTGATCGGTAAAACCGTGCGACCTGTGCAGTGCTTACGAAAAAAAAACACAAAGACTATGGATGTCTTCGCTTTCGTTCATCTAATAATGTTCATGGTAATTGAAACACCACACAAGATACGTGACAAGGTTGCGTCGAATATCGACCATAGAAGGCATTCTTTTCAATTCCAGCAATTATATGAAACTAATTATTCTTCCGAGATGTTTTATTTTAATTACACTTTCCGAGCGTCGAGTCTCTTTATTAAACTCTCAGTTTATGGTGAGTTGAAACTTGTGAAAACAATGCTGAACTCTTCATGAATTTAATAAGCTTAAGCTTGCATGATGCCCCCCCCTCTCTCACGCTCTCTCTCTCTCTCTCTCGCTCTCTAGCGTCGTGCCAGGAAGAGGATGTATTTGAGCGTGGGTTCAGATTCGAGCACACGAGATATAATTACTCCTAATTACGATGTTACGTACATCAGGTTTAATTGAACGATGACGTGTCTTACGAGGGGCGTGTCTTGGTTTTGTTCGATGTAGGGAAGGGGTGGAGGGGAGGGGAGGGGGTACACCTCTGAATAAATTCATTCAACTTAAAGCACACAAACTACAATGGAGTAATTTTCTTGTTAATGACAAACATGATAGTCTGGTTTTAATTGAGTTTTAAGTGAAAGATCAAAGCGACATGCTGGCGATGACGTCAGAGGCCTTGTGAGCCGTTTGGTCTCTGCTACTGCTCGTGGTTCAGTCAAGGACACGTCGCCTTGTGTGGGCGTGTCCCGCTGACAAGGATCTCACTGACATGGAACTTGCTGACGTGGAACTTGCTGACGTGGAACTTGCTGACATGGAACTTGCTGACAAGGAACTTGCTGACATGGAACTTGCTGACATGGAACTGGCTGACATGGAACTTGCTGACATGGAACTTACTGAGAAGGAACTGGCTGAGAAGGAACTCGCTGATATGGATCTTACTGGCATGGATCTTGCTGAGAAGGAACTTACTGAGAAGGAACTTACTGAGAAGGAACTTGCTGACATGGATCTTGCTGACAAGGAACTTGCTGACATGGAACTTACTGAGAAGGAACTGGCTGAGAAGGAACTCGCTGATATGGAACTTGCTGACAAGGAACTTGCTGACATGGAACTTACTGAGAAGGAACTGGCTGAGAAGGAACTCGCTGATATGGATCTTACTGGCATGGATCTTGCTGAGAAGGAACTTACTGAGAAGGAACTTACTGAGAAGGAACTTGCTGACATGGATCTTGCTGACGTAGAACTTGCTGACATGGAACTTACTGGCATAGAACTTGCTGAGAAGGAACTTACTAAGAAGGAACTTGCTGACATGGATCTTGCTGACGTAGAACTTGCTGACATGGAACTTGCTGAAAAGGAACTTGCTGAGAAGGAACTGGCTGACATGGATCTTGCTGACGTAGAACTTGCTGACATGGAACTTACTGGCATGGAACTTGCTGAGAAGGATCTTGCTGAGAAGGAACTTGCTGACATGGAACTTGCTGACATGGATCTTGCTGACGTGGAACTTGCTGACATGGAACTTGTTGAGAAGGAACTTGCTGACATGGAACTGGCTGACATGGAACGTGCTGACATGGAACTTGCTGAGAAGGAACTTACTGAGAAGGAACTTGCTGACATGGAACTTGCTGAGAAGGAACTTGCTGAGAAGGAACTTGCTGACATGGAACTTGCTGACGTAGAACTTGCTGACATGGAACTTACTGGCATGGAACTTGCTGAGAAGGAACTTGCTGAGAAGGAACTTGCTGACATGGAACTTGCTGACATGGATCTTGCTGACGTGGAACTTGCTGACATGGAACTTGCTGAGAAGGAACTGGCTGAGAAGGAACTTGCTGACATGGATCTTGCTGAGAAAGAACTTGCTGAGAAGGAACTGGCTGAGAAGGAACTGGCTGACATGGATCTTGCTGACGTAGAACTTGCTGACATGGAACTTGCTGAGAAGGAACTGGCTGACATGGATCTTGCTGACGTGGAACTCGCTGACATGGATCTTACTGGCATGGATCTTGCTGAGAAGGAACTTACTGAGAAGGAACTTGCTGACATGAATCTTGCTGACGTAGAACTTGCTGACATGGAACTTACTGAGAAGGAACTTGCTGAGAAGGAACTTGCTGACATGGAACTTGCTGACATGGATCTTGCTGACGTGGAACTTGCTGGCATGGAACTTGCTGAGAAGGAACTTGCTGAGAAGGAAGTGGCTGAGAAGGAACTGGCTGACATGGATCTTGCTGACGTAGAACTTGCTGACATGGAACTTGCTGAGAAGGAACTGGCTGACATGGATCTTGCTGACGTGGAACTCGCTGACATGGATCTCACTGGCATGGATCTTGCTGAGAAGGAACTTACTGAGAAGGAACTTGCTGACATGGATCTTGCTGACGTAGAACTTGCTGACATGGAACTTACTGGCATGGAACTTGCTGAGAAGGAACTTGCTGAGAAGGAACTTGCTGACATGGAACTTGCTGACATGGATCTTACTGGCATGGATCTTGCTGAGAAGGAACTTACTGAGAAGGAACTCGCTGACATGGAACTTGCAGACATGGAACTTGCTGACATGGAACTTGCTGACGTGGAACTTGCTGACATGGAACTTGCTGACATGGAACTGGCTGACATGGAACTTGCTGACGTGGAACTTCACTTGAATGGAAATGCACTTCTTGGCTTGAGTTTGGTTTACTCGTCTGAGATGCCTATTGTGTATTTGCGACCCCACCAACGGCTAGGTTATATGGGGGCATAATTCAGCAGATCATACAAAAGCTATGGAACGATTGAGTGAAAGAACGTTCAAAAGATGAATGCCTTATTCAGAACCCATCTCAAGCCCTCGTTGACTTCAGTCTGTAAAACGGTGCTTTAGTTGATTGAGCTACGGAGGGTGGCTCCATCACTTGACTCCGTTTATTCCCATTGTTCCAGGAAAATCCAGTGTACATGCGACTTCTAATTATTGTTAGGTATAGTGAACCAATAACTGTTGCCTGCTCGATCGGTTCTTGTTCCGTTCTTGTTCCGTTCTTGTTCCGTTCTTGTTCCGTTCTTGTTTCGCTCTTGTTCTGTTCTTGTTCTGTTCTTGTTCCGTTCTTGTTCCGTGCTTGTTCTGTTCTTGTTCCGTTCTTTGTCCGTTGTTGTTCTATTTCTGTTATGTTCTCGTTCCGTCCTTGTTCCGTCCTTGTTCTGTTCTTGTTCCGTTCCTGTTCCGTTCTTGTTTCATTCTTGTTCCGTTCTTGTTCTTTTCTTGTTCCGTTCTTGTTCCATTCTTGGTCCGTTGTTGTTCTGTTTCTGTTATGTGCTTGTTCCGTCCTTGTTCCGTTCTTGTTCTGTTCTTGTTCCGTTCTTGTTCTGCTCTTTTTTCGTCCTTTTCCGTTCTTGTTCCGTTCTTGTTCCATTCTTTTTATGTTATTGTTCCGTTCTTGTTCCGTTCTTGTTCCATTCTTTTTCTGTTCTTGTTCCGTTCTTGTTCTGTTCTTGTTCCGTTCTTGTTCTGTTCTTGTTCTGTTCGTGTTCTTGTTCTCCTCGAGTTCTCTTCGTGCTATCTTCTTGTACTGTTCTTGTTCTGTTCTTGTTCTGACATGGGAACAGCTGGCCTTGAGAGCTGGACCACGGACGTGTGTCGACACGTATTGGCTTGCCGTCAGCAGTCACCCCCCCCCCCCCTGGACCGCCAATGTCCGGAGCTGTCACAGGGAGCCAGGGCGGCAGGCAAGAGCGCGTGGAACTAGATTAACGAAACGTCACTCTTATATTGATCATCACTTCTAACGGCGAGCGATAACAACATATTGATGCGGGAGAAACACAGATATAGTCGATAACTCGACACAGTGGAAGTAAATCCACGGTGCTTACACAAATCGAGAAATTTATATTCACTATTTTTTTCCATTTTCAAAAATCATTGTAGCCTAATTTAATGAAAAGTTCACATCTCCAAGATAATGTTATGCTCTGGAATTAATATGAGACATTTTATTACTGTGAATTCGATTTGTTTTGAGATAAAACATCAATGAATCTCATCACATCATTTTTATTCATTGACGTATTATCTTAAAACTTATCAAATTCACTGAAATTGAATGTCATATTAATTATAAAGCATTAAATTATCTTGTAGATGTGAACTTTTTACTCAGTACACTGGTTTTTGAACATAGAAAGAAATGAGTGAAGGTGAATTTCTCTATTTTTATAAGCACCTCGCATGCAGCCCCTCAACTCGCATCCCATGGTTGATATGAGTTAGTGTGAACCTCACTCTGAAAATGATAGAACTCAACGTGAATAATCAAACTTCACGTCATGTTGAGATTATTGAAATTATCTGTTTCTTTGGGATTGTGATTTTGATATCAAATACCGTTCAAAAGAGTTGTCATCATGAATCTGAGGGTGCGCCAGTTCGACTCCCGTGCACTCTTAAGAGGCAACTTGAATATTCTCATGTTTCTGCATCACGTGAGAGACCGTGAAGTTATGCGCTGAGCGTGGACTGAACTCGGCTGATGCCTGTCAGGTCAGCCCAGTTCATTCACGCCGCTCGCTGTATTCAAATCGCGGCCTACATAATCATTTAAAAGATGACATCTATTAGATTGTATTTTCTCGCAGCTAAATGGAAATTCAGAGAGAAGATTTATTCATTAAAAAACTGTTTTACATAGTATTTATGTATTTACATAGAAATGTATTTTCAGAACTTTTTTTTGTAGATGCCATGGATTTTGCTTCTTATTCAAAATCTTACCTATTTCATTAGAAACTTTTTATGTCAAACTATAAAAAGAAAGGTTTTATGATAATGAAGTACGTCTTAAACTATATTTGAATATTTCTTTCTCAAGCTCTGCCCCGGCTTCCATTTGAATCATAATGTGGTTCATTAGCATCTTGTTCTTCTCTCACCTCGAGCTGACGTGGCGCTTCTTGATAGGCTTAATTCACGCCAATCAAACCTCACTGCGAGCCCGATCAGGCGTCTAGCCTCGCACCAGGTAGCAGCAAAACCTCTCCATCACGCTGTTGCCAAACTGACGCGAACAAATAGTGAGTGATTACAGCCCGTTAAGTTGGCACAACTTTCCACTCTTGAAGAGTCGAAAAGGTTCGAGATTTTCACTCACAGCATTTCCTCGTGCTTTGATTGAAAGGCTGAGCCGACTCTTGCTCAACGCGCATGCGCGGAAAAACATAACCTAATCATTCGATTCCCCTGCGGGTGAGAATGGGTTGGTTGTGTTGGTGGATGTGGGTTGAGGGGAGGGGGAGGGGGGGGGGCGGTGAGGGAGAGAGATAAACCTCAAAGCAATCAAACGTAGTCACCGCTTCGCATTGTTCTCCCACAAGGCCACAGTTGTTCAAACAAACAAACAAACAAACAAACACAATAGGCCTAATCGAGTCCGCCGAGTCGACCTGCTCTGGAATACAAGACGTGGAAACAAAAGTCGAATCAATTTGTTCTCTGACGCGAGACTGTTTGCAATCATTCAAGGTCAACTTGAGAATTGGAACGACATCTAGGGGACTCAAAGACCAACTGCATGGTTGTGAAACCTTTGGTGAATACAAAATCTTGCTGCGAGTTCAGGGATTTAACATTTTGAAAGATGTAGTTGCATTTACTATCGTATTGTCCGTCCTGAAAATCATGGAGTTCTTAAAATAACACAGCTCTAAGAATAGTAGGGAGAGTTTTTCTTCAAGTCGGTTCTTAAAGGAGACTAAAAGCGACCAATGGGAACGCTACGATTTTGTTACGTCATGAGTCAGTTGCTATGATATGGTGAAGAAGCGTTAGGCAAGTGTATGTCGTTGTGGCGTAGAGGTAGCATAGCTGCCCCATGTTTTGAGGGTCCACGGCTCGACCACCGTCGCTGTTACTTTTTTTAAAAGAAAAATAACTGTAAAATGTTGATTCAAGCGTAGGGTTAAGGTTTAGGTATTTTTTTTTCAATCTGACCACAAAAACAAGAATATCTACACAAAAATGATGTGATTGCTAACTATTGTTCTTAGTCCCGTTTGAAAACCGACTTCCAGAAAAAGTCTCGCGCCCCAATGATATTTGTGATTGTCAAGTTGGTAGACGGCCATCTCCTCTCGTGTAAACAAGTACAAGAGCTTCACGGCCTAGTCGACTGTGCGCGAGTAGGATGCGCGGTAGCGTCTTGTTGGCGTCAAGAGCCGTCTAGCGGCAAAGTTTGAAGTAGAGTGGGTTGTTAGTACTTGCGTTTGAAAGTCCTATGCTGCCCATGCTATTTGACACAAATGATTTATATTATTGTGAGTGACAGTGTCGTATTCACTTATACCACGGGCAAAGGAAGCTATTGTCTGTGCTTATACCAATCGTAGCCACAACAATAATATGTTTACTATACTCTCAGAGATGTACACACTGCCAGAGTGAGTAAGATGAGAGATAATGTAAGTTATGCATCTCAGTGTTTTGCCTTTAACCCTGTAGATAAGCGGACCGACTGTTTCAACAGTAGGCCTACTAATACACCCAGAATGCAACACCAGCGATCTCGGCCGTTAGAAAGCAGTCTTAAGCGCCTGCGCACTAAATCCTGGAGAGGGTCTACTGAACAGGCCTTGATTTAGGATCACTTTGTACGGCGTTTGGGGTTGAGACCGGATGTGTGTTTCAACTGCCTGTTTTCCGGTTGTTGACTGCACGCAAGTAACGCCTTCTTCTGCGCGTAGTCGTGTGAACCCCGTCTACTCATAGGCCTACCAGTGAAGTCAGTATAGCACTACACACGTCGAAATGTCAACACTTATTAGAAATGTTTTGAAGAAATGCATGGGTTTAATGGAACTAATGAATCGATGAATCGATGGATGATTAGATCTCGGAAATATTTCATTCTGAAAGTTTCGTGAAAATTATTGAAAAGTTATTGTAAGTTTTATGAATGTAGGTGCACACTCAAAATTAGACAAATGTCGGACTTTGAGGCGTCGCGACGCTATTTTCCGAATCGGAATTGATAAAGTACCATGGCATTCCGGACTCCTTGTTTTATAAGCAATCGAACGATATATGATAAGTTTATTCACCTCAATTGAGCCCGAACCAGGCTTTTCACCCGTCTGGCTCACTGACTACGCAATTATTTTGAAATTATTCATAACTGATAATAATGTTTTCCATCACTGAGCCACATATTTGTCAGCTATTTTCGGGTCAGTAGCTGTAATTAAAGTAGACCTTGACTCTTCCGGGTCAATGTGTACCGCACTCCCGGTGTGCTACCAGTGTGCCAAGTGAAAGTTGGGTTATGTTTCCCAGGTCCTGTTTCACCGTCTTGCCTCTAGGGACAGTAGACTACCTGGCTTACCACACATTGAGTGTTACATTGTTTCAAACAGTGGGTTAATAACTAGGAAAACGCCATATATGCGTTGATAGAGGAGCGAATAGTAATAGTATGGGTAAAAATGCGTAAAAACTGCTTCGAGTGGTACCAATTTAGCACATTTTATGTTTTTTCTTCAAAATGGCTGCACCGATCAAGCTGAAATTTTTTAGAAAGATTTTTTTGAAGAATGAAAATATTTTCTTTTTTTTCCGCCATGTTATTTTAATGAGTATTTTTGAAATCTATAAAATTCATACAAAAAAAGTTACCACCCGATAATGCCACAAAACTATACAGATCTGAGTTAGATGAGGAACCATATTGAAAAAAAGTTTGAAGTTGATAGCTGTAGCCGTTTGACCTGTGGAGAACCGACAAAAAACATAAAAACGAACACCAATTTTTTTTTAGTATGTCAAATTGAATCCTCGCTAAAGCTCGTCCAATGACATTTCTGTATCCAAGCCTCACCTTCAAAGTTCTGACAGTTTTGGTCACTAAAAGTAGGCCTACAATGGAGAACAATATTGATTGATCCAAATGCTGACTCCGCGAAGAAGTGTTCCTGACATGAGGAATGAAGCAAGAATCTTCGATCTGCCGCCAGATTCTTCTCACCTACTCCATTGTCCGCATCATGCACGCTTGACGCACGCTTGACGCACGCTTGACGCACGCTTGACGCTTGACGCACGCTTGACGCACGCTTGACGCACGCTTGACGCACGCTTGACGCACGCTCGACGCAGTCCACGGGGATCCAATTAGAACACTCTGGCATCGGTTTATCACCTAAAACAACTCGAAATCAAATGAATTGAAAATGACAATCAGCGTTAATGTGAAAGTTTATAATTCCCAATGATTTCATCTATTGTTTCGAAAGTTTTAATTGTTTAATATTATTCAGATTGAATCTGGAGTCGCGAGATATGACTAAAGAAGGCGGTGAAAGGCGGAGGCTGTGGACTGGAGCTCGGGTTATTGATTGGTCACCTCGGAGGTCAACACTCGGGGGAGAGATTCCCTCTCAAGACAATCGGGTCCTCTGTATTCATCCAGACCCTCATCAACTGGTGGCACGTCAGTCAGCAAGTGCCTCCATTTCCGTGCCGTGTCTACAGTCACACGTCATGTCTCACTCGTCAACCACTCATATGTCCTAATCGTCTCTTATGTTCTTTATTCTATGGCGGCAACTAAGGATCAATCAATCCGTTCCTTCTGTTAATTTTCAATAAAAATACATATAGATGAAGAGATCATTGAGTAGGCCTACACCTTATAGGTGCTGATTCAAGAAGAGAGCTGGGAGAAAATAACGATGCATAATTTTTCTAAGTATGTGTAATTGTAATTTCATGAGAGTAATCATTACCACCTGTTGAGAACAATCTGTGATGAGTAAACAAAATAACCAACCAAGTTATTAACATGTATTCGTGTCAGTCTTGCACGGAATCTCATGCTGAGTCAATGCACGTCATAAGGCGTGATTGACACTCATTTGTTGACGTCATGGGCCGTGACAGTTGGGCTCTCAAAAGCACGTGCTTCAATTGAATCAACAGTTTCACGTATTTCTGATCATAATTTGAAGCTTACATGTGGAATCTTGAAACATTTCCACTCTCTTGTCATTTAGTATCTTAGAATAGCTTTCCTTCTACGAAAGAAATGCGAGTGAATCCAAAATAAATGTTGTTGCCTGTCGTGTTGTTGTTGTTGTTTGTTCGAGAGGAGAAATAAAACAAATCGGCTCACAGCAAATGAAGAAACAGATGAACAGTTGAACAACTTGACAATATCAACCCGGCACCTCCACCAGAATTATTTTCTGTTTGCAAGTTGGCGTTTATAAAATATAACTGTGTACCACACCGTCAATATTTACAGAGGCTTCCCGGCAAGTCTGTCAGACGTCAGATTGTCGTAGAAATTCTACAGTAAAATCTGTAATGGAGCGAATATAAGTTTACTGATTATTTCTAGTATTCTAGTAGGCCTAATTATTCTGGCCCCAGTAAACAATATCGGCTTTATTCTCTGTTTCAACTGAAGTAGCTTGAAATAATATCCGCTCATAGGTTGGTATACGGTTAGCGTAATAGCTGCAGGTTGGCTGCAGGTACAAGATGGCCTACTGGCTGGCTTGACTCTGGTTAGGTTTAACGGGCAGCGCCATTGTCCAAGGCCTTCTATATTATATAGTATAGAAGGCTTCTTTTCGGCTTCTCTTGCTTATCGGCAGTTGGCGACTGTACGCTATCCATGTGTGTAGAGATCAGTGCATCCACCGCTCAGTCAAGACTTACACAACTCAATCTCGTCTTCGAAGCTTCGATGCAAACCTCGTTATTGTCAGATATTTTTAATGTGAAATGAATTTCCTTCCCCGTATTTCTTGATTACAAACTAATCTGGTGTTATGGTTAGCGCTGCTGAATTAATTGGTTTTCAAATGACAATGCTAGCGAATAAAAGGAAACCGTCGTTCAGTTCTCGAGCCGGCAGACTTCTGTGTGTACTGAACAAACTTCCTTGGAACAGTTATTATAAATATATCGCTTATATTATATTGCACTTATGGGCTGTCAATAAACAGATTATGAAAGAATGAATTCGATATCGTCTGTCAGCCCCTCTGTCAGTACCTCTGTCGGCCCTCTGTGTCTCTCGGCCCCTCTGTCTCCCCCTCTGTTGCTATCACATACGCATGTTTCCTACGGAATAGAGGCCAACGTATTCCCACACATCATCCCAACAAGACGAATCGAGATCGACTAAAATAAAAAATTCAATCAACTCTAATCGGCTTTACCGTCTACATGTAATCATATAGTGGGGATTACGCTCAGGTCTACTCCCCGGGGCATTGACCTGTAGTCATGAGGCTAGGGCCGATAATAGACCGGCCCTGGCTAGGACAGGCTCCTGGACACGGGGCATTGACCTCTAGTCATCAGGCTAGGGTCGACAACAGACTGGCCCTAGACAGGCTCCTGGACACGGGGGAAACGTCGACCTTCAGGCCTCGCTTGGTCCAGCCCAGATGTCGAACCCGGTACCGGTTCAGATATTTGGAGATAACGTCTGAACGGTTTGATACATCAATACACCAAAACCGTGAAGCACAGATATCTTGATATTCCAGATATTCCAATATCTTGGAAACTATATAAGTAGGAACTATTTCACTAATATTGCCTAATTTTCATACGTGTATAAGAATACAACTGAAAAACAACACATTCTCTTGCTGTGATGCCGCAACTGGAATGGTATTAGGGTAATAGTTATTCGAGTGTGACTGGAAGTGTAGAATTCATGTATATTTATTTAGTACCTTCGCTATTGTAATCGGTGATAGAAGTCACAAGACCACGTCTTTCTTCTAACCCCGCCTTACTACCCCTCACCCTGCATTTCCCTCCTACCATTCTATCCTCAACACCAGCCGCACTCTCAACCATAAGGGTAGTTCACGCATGCGTAGTGCATCTCGAGTCAGCTGCTCTTTGCACACCCTACCATCGTATATCTAGCGTAGCAGTGAACTTTTGAAAATGTTTGAATGCAAGGTTATTATTCTATTCCACATCATTTTGAGGGTGTTAAAATGTGTAGGTCTGACTCTTCCGTGGTAGAGTCTTGATATCTCACACCATTCAGAAGTTCACATCCAAAAAAATGACATTTAGCAAACCCACCCCCGATCCACCCCCGATTCACCCCCGTGCGCTTTCAATGGCCACCAATATTGTCACAGAGATTGTCCTAGCGCTGAGCCCAAGGCCTAAGCCTTGAGCCTAAGCACTAATACCGAGCCTCGCTGAGAGAGAGAGAGAAAGAGAGAGAGAGAGAGAGATGTAGAGAGAGAGAGAGAGAGAGAGAGAGAGAGAGAGAGAGAGAGAGAGAGAGAGAGAGAGCTCGGCTGGAAGCGGTAATCGATGCCTCATATTAACGTCATATTAACAACGGCTTGTGCTCCATTTAGCAATATGATTCATTGATAAGCTCGAATCACTCCAGATTTACAACCGAGTGTATGAAACGCATAGGGTATTTTTCATGAGCAGCATGCTTCTATCGCCAGCACGTTCGATCATGTACACGTCAGTGGTCTGATGACTTCACTTACCGAGTTCAATGTCAACACCAAGCCAAGGCCTTTCTCACAGAACTTCTATCGCGATCCTTCCAACCAAGGTCACCGATAAAATACCAGCGACTATAGAATTAATACATTCCATATTCTCACTTCAATAAGTGAGGATTACCTGAAGACACGTAACGTTCAAGCCGTGACTTGACCTTTGACCCTGTCGACAGACACGTGTCCAGCTGCTGCTCCGGAAAGATGCTGTTCGAACCGGAAACGGTCGAGATAATCTATAAACTGATTCCACGACTTGTGAAAACAAATACGATTTGCCTGGAACATAATGATCCTATAAACTGCGAGTGAATTCCATTCAGACAACATGCTACCAGATATGAAGTACGTTCGACCCGTTAAGGTGGCTCTTCTGTTTGTGCCACGAGAGAGAGAGAGAGAGAGAGAGAGAGAGGGGGGGAGAGAGGGAAGAGAAGGAAGAGGAACAGAGAGAAAAGAGAGAGAGAGAAGAAAGGAGAGAGAGAGAGGGAGAGAGAGAGAGAGAGACAGGGCAGGTGGTGTAAATTGCCAGTGTAGACCTGAGCAGGCCAGAAGAGCAAGTTGAGAGTGTATGAGATTAATGGCCGCATGTAGGCGTCTATCTGGCCGAACAGAGAGTAGAGTGGCATTCTGCGCAGTGCTCACCTCAAGCCCTCGCTTTGTCGTCGCTAACTCAAATTAGCTCCATCTGTTGTGGTTTTGTTTCTTCTTCAGATGATTGAAACGCCAGAATAAAGCCTCGCTATGAACTCTTCATGAGATCCAAGGCAAACATAACCTGATTCGCCAGACAAAGCGCTAACGAGTTGCTAGTTGGCACATCAACTGGATGGCAGTAAAGCGGTTGGAGGAACTAAAAGATAAACATACCATCAATGTTGATTATTCTTTGTTGAACGCGTCATTTGGGTAATGAATGTGCCGACGATTTTTAAAACAACTCAGGTGGGTCTCAAACCAACCTAAGAACAAAGTTATAGAACAAGGTTAGGTGGTAGAGCGGATGGAAGACTGTGAAACTCGCCTTTTTTATATTTTCATTCGAATAAAGAACTCAACAACAACAACAACAACAAGAAAAACCCACGGCCGTGATGATTTCAGTTCATTGAATGATTTAATGAGTCAGACGGTAATTTGAAACAAAATACAGAATTGCTCAGTTCATTAAATGGGAAATCTCAAGTTTGAAAGAGCGTGAAGTTAGATGTCGTAATTATCATTATTATATGGACTCACTTTCAGCCTCAGCATTCATGGTTCCAAAGACCGCTTGAATATTCAATTTATCCCACAATTTCTCAATGATTGATATTATTTCAGAATGACAAAATATGCAATGATGTCGTGGCTCCTGAATAAATCTGTATTGGAAGATTTTCAACCAATCATGAAGCTTACAGTCACCTCTTCATTATCACCTGTTATTCAACTTCAATACACTGCATGGTTCTTCTGACACGCTCATCAATTTGTTCTAATTTGTTCTTCATGGTTGAATTATTGTCTCGTTATTCCACACATTGAATCAATTATTTGTGAGTGCTTTTCATGCCTACTAATTCCAATTATTCACTTCAAGAAATATAATTAATTCGTACATTTTACGTATCCTAATTTGACGTGATTATGTCACAGACAAGTCTCTCTGAGAGCCTTTGTGGTATTCTGTTTCCCAGTCTACTTGTGTTCTGAGTACTCAGATGACACAAATAATATGGATCTTTGTGGCTGTGCAACTCACAGGTGTACAGCTGTCGTCAAGGAATGATTTTCTCTCTGGACCAGTTGTTCTGGGCTCGACAATAATTATCTCGTTCATTGAAGAGCATCTCGATATCGAGTAAAGAACGTTAAAGAACGTTGAGAAAGTCACCAAGGCTCTTATCCAGTGTTTATAATCCCATCCGACTTGAAACTCAGGGACGTCGCTAGGATTTGTGTATCGGGAGGGAGGGGGGGGGAGTGCAGGTTACATAAAGCCTAGCTGGACACCAGTCTCTTGGGTGGATTGCTAGAACGAGATTTTAACCCCAGTCTACTTAAGACACCGTCCAAGGACAAAATAGCATTGCAGACGCAATGCGATTTTATACTTGGACGGCGTCTAAAGTAGACCAGGGTTGAACTTCGTTCTTGCAATCCACCCTTGGAGTCTAATAATTGAATCATTATTGATCTTTCCGAAGTTATTTTAGATAATTGAACCATTATGGACATTTTCAAAGTTATTTTCGCGATTTCTCCCGGATTTTTTTATTATTGTGTGTTCATCTGTAGGTCAACATATATATTATTTTAGAGAAGAATACATTATTGGTGGGGCGCGCGCTTGACCTTGGACCCCTAACGACGTACCTGTTGAACTATTGTTCGAGCCGGAGAAGTGAGTCAATTCCGTGTGACTTATCTGATGATTTCTCTGGCTGGAAACACGCTTGTGTTGATAGCCGGCTGAAGCGATATGCACATTAGCGAGTCTTGAAGCTGACTAAGACCGGCTTATGTCGAGACAAACCGTGTTGACACGCAGTGACTGCCAGACGCGTCTCCATGGCAACTATTCTTACTCTTCACACAACCAAACACAGACAATCAAGTTTGTCGCGCGGAGAAAATGTCAAGCTCGATGTGCTCTGAAATACTGGAACGAGTAAATGTATAAAAGACATGCCATTTCGGTTGAGGAACCGAGCAAATTGAAATTTCATCTACATAGTGAAAAGTCGCGTTTAGATTCTTTTATAAAGTCTTTCACATTTTCTTCCCTCGTAAGTAAACATATTTCTGCTTATATAAAAAGTAAGTCCCTCTTTTAAATAGTACTCTTTCCTTTCAAACTTTACTTTATATACATTATAATACGTTTCCTTATAGCGTGCTCTCGCAGGCTGCAAATCGCTATATTCATACACTCATTCATTCCTTACAAATTTCACGATTCCTTTTTTATTCATTTTTATATAATGTATTGCTTCCAGCAATGGATGTCAGAGTCAATCCCACGCTGACTGAATCCTGACACATGTTTCCGTCCCTTCAAACTAAGTGGTTTCTATAACTGAAAATATTTCCAATTCGATTTCTGTTCGCTTTCTCTACATTTATTTCATTGATATTATCATTACTCTGCTTGCAGAGTTCGACTTCACTCCTTATTTTTTCTTTGTCTCGACGAACGGATATCTTATTCGGGATTTGAACTCATTCTATGAGATATAATCGTTCAAGTGAACATCCTGTGTTTCTATTTGCTGTGTTCTCGCAGACTTACAAACTATCGGGGATCAAGCGAAGGAAATGATTACTTTGATACAACGTCAGAAGTGGAAAATAGCTGCATTAGTTTGTTCAGTTTACTGCTAATATCAATGTTCGGAGCACAGACACCGTTTATTCTCGTAAATGTGTTCCGGTCGTTTCGATGCTTGACTTCTTCATCTTTTCTTCATCTTTTGAATCTCTTCCTTTCATCTTGGGCGGAGAAATATGTTCACAGACAACGCAGTGCTGGTGTCAAAGAGAACCGAGATCTGCCGCTTCTCAAACGTACAGCTCTAATTGGGATCTAATTATTGTATGGGAAGACTGTGATGTTCCTGAATCACAACAAATGTCGATGGAGAAAAGGCAAAATATCGTGAACGCCATTTGAAATATTTTTCACAGGAAGATGAAAGTGTTTGATAAATTCAAACTTGAGGATGTAATTATCAACATTTCTGTGTGATATTTGTGCATAGGTTTACAGATCAAATTTCACAAATTTTCATAGAAATTCATAAAGTTTTCACGAACTCGTATTTTAATTAGAAAATTGCATAGCGTATTTGAGGCCTTACAACATATTGTGTTGGCGCTTACGTCAAAATGTGCAGAATCCTTGTCGCTTACAACAAAATTATATTGGTGACCACGCCTAATGTATTGACATGTCGCTTACGACACTTTGCACATCGATAAAGATGACCTTCTAAATTGTATATCACGAAAAAAAAATGAAAAATGTCGCTTACAACACTTTGCCATTTCCACCATCGACATGCAAGTAATAACAATTCGATAATGTAGCTTGTGTTCTTTTATGGAACGTTGAATTACATTGAAAACAACGTTCCCCTATTCCCTACAATCAGATTGGTCAACTGAAATGATGAACGTCCATATTTCAATGACTGTGCGATATTAATCCCACTGTTCATAAATCATATCAACACTTGCTGTGAGCCACAGGTCACGTGTGCGTGTGTGCGTGTGTGTGTGTGTGAGGCACGTCGGCAATCAAATCAGCTGATCTGCGCGGCGCTCGATTCTTACTAAGCCCTTTGTCCGACTGACAACCCGATCATCTGTTATTTAATGAAACAACGTATTGTTTCGCTGCCTGGAATTGTTACTTTTGTGCGCACATTTGAGGATTTGTGTGTATTAGTGAACGCAGTGAAAGCCCTATTGTCCTGAATACACGTTGAGCTCTTCTGAAAAATATTATAAATTAGTTTTTTACTCTTTGTGAATTCATCACCATTGAGCCACTGACAATATCATCGGCACATTAGTATGGATATTCGCAACCCTCATTCTGAATAGTACCTCAGAAAATGAATATATCCCGTATTTATGTGTAGGTTCATATATATATATATATATATATATATATATATATATATATATATATATATATATATATATATATATATATATATATATATATATATATATATATATATATATATATATATATATATATATATATATATATATATATATTAGATGATAGTGATAATAATAATAATAATAATGATCAAATGCACTCTACGAATGAGGAAATTCACAAGATTTATGGCAAGTATACTCTTCAGTTGTTGAAGATTCATTCATTGTGTAGGGAACATGTTTCATCAAATCAGTTCCGATGCATCTTCAGCATGTATTCTTCAATCACACTTCAGAATGTAGGTTTGCAGGAATATGGTTGCAAATCTTTGTACTTGTAGCATGTATGCACAAGTCATATTCTAGTTCGAGTCATATCTGTGGCGCCTCTCATGTCATGATTGTGCATCTCTTCGTGTTTTTGGAACAAGTATAAAGTGTTTCAGATAAGATTTAGATGACAAAATTAATTGTTTTGAAGAACTAGATGTGCCCAACTGATATTTGCCAAACATAGTTATTGTAACTGCAGGTTCATTCTGGCTCATTTTAGCGGCACGGGCAAGGACTATATTATGAGCCCCAAAAACTATATGCGCATAGTGAAAGTGAATGCGAGTGAGGGAGGAACCAAGCCCCGCAGGGAAATTTTTGTGAATTTATCTTTTTAAATACGATTCTACGGGTTTGGGAATTGGACGAAATTTCTGGAATTCATGAATTCTTTAGTGTGGTAAGAGCTAGTTTTGCTGAATGGCTGATCCAAGAAAAATCTGTCTTTCGATAACAATGCTGTTCGAATGATAACATTTTCTCCACCCAATAATGCACAAGTAAAATAGAATACGATTTATGGCATATTATTATTAATAGAATGTTACAAATGTGCGCCGATAGCGCCCCTTAAATTTGACGCCCCTGGCAGTCACCGAACGACCCTTATTGGAAGTTCCCTTTCTCCATTTCATTGTATTGTCATTGTTACGACTGTTGGAATTTTGGAAATTTACAAAATTTACAAAAATTGTAATGAATAATTCATATCTGAAAGAAGCACTGCCGGTAGGGTTGTTTGTTGTTTTCTGATAACTAATAACTACTTACCAGAGCTATCATTCCAAAACAGTACACCAAATTCCTTTAAATCACACCTTTTTCAATATGGTTCAACGTGTTCCAGATGAGATTTAGATGCAAAAATCAATTTTCTCCTAAAACTGAAGGTGCCCATCTGATATTTGATTTTCTATGCAATGTGAAATATGAATCTATGTACGATTTTATCTATCTAAATAGGTCTACATCTTTCCTTCCTACTCTTTCTTTCTTTTTTTTTCTTTCTTTCCTTCTTTCTTCCTTCTTTTTTTCGTCTTTACAATTTTTTTTGCAAGACCTTTTTCTTGCCCCCCCTTGCCCCCCCTGGCCGAAAGTTGGGGGGGGCATTGTATATATATATATATATATATATATATATATATATATATATATATATATATATATATATATATATAATTATATGAATGCCTCGACATTTTAGGTAGCCCGAGGATATTGTGGTATTGTTGTCGGGCTCCACATTTCCCTTCCAGTTGAGAGCCAGACTTTCTGATCCCGACGAGAATATGCTCCAGCAGCAAACTCTCACACTTTGACCAAACCTCTTCAAGCACGCCCCACATAATACACGTGCCTCGAAGCTGCTGATCTCAAACGGTTACGGTAACGGTAACGGTAACGATAACGGGAAATGCAGATATCTGTTAAAGCGTCATTGAGTGAAAATAGCACACACGTAGTTCAAGAGATTTTTCTCGAACGCAATCGTGTGAAAAATATTATTTCCTTTCAAACTGAAATCTTATTCCCACATTCGACGTATTCCTGAGTGGGTTTCGATTGATTCCTGTAAACCGACGCGTCGTTGAGGCTGACATTGTGACGTGTTCCATGCCTCCACTTCAAACGGAATACAGAATATCGCGTCATAATGATCGTCAAATGATCGTCAACCGAGCCTGGCTTTAGACTCGCTAGCTTCAAACGAACGCTCTCCGAATATCAGCTCTACACTCAACTAATTTACATTTTTTAATATGAAAACTCCTCCCATTCTGTACGCCTGGAGTTATTTATTTTCACAGATTGGTTTTGAATGAGCTTGAGTTGGCAGTGCTGGTAAACGTGGATAAAAACCTCACAGAGTAACACTGATAGACAATTTGATCAGTTTCTTTTTCAAATTTACTTCTGATTTCAATATGGAGGATAAGACATGATTGATTATGGTCTTATAAGCTCTATTCGTAGCGTTCGGGTAACCACCAATTACGATCCAAAACATTTTTATGAACACGGATTTTATCTTCGCGCACATATTACTTGCGAATTAAGCCTTCACCCTCGTATGTCATATAATCCTTGCCATAATACTAGTCCGCCATTGTTATTTCTGTGGGAAGAAAACCAATTATCTCTTCCCGCATAAAAATAGATCGACAGCAGCGAGCTCTATTGGCAGTTTGAATGCAGTACAAGTTTACGAGCGCACTTAATGAAGAGTGTCAGTGTTTCGAGATGGCATCTTCCCGGCCGGCTGGATAGTTAGCAGTAATTGTTTTTGCAGTATTGTCATAATTTGCGAGTTGGGTTAGCATCATGACGGCGACATAAATACCGAGGGTTTAGCTGGGCTTATAAGACATGTTATATATGGAATGCGTTGCGAGCGGAATGTTTTCCCGTATGCGTGCGGCTCAAAGTTGCTCAGGAAAAACTTTCAACCAATATTAATAAAGTCGACCTCGTGTCAGATAAGCCTCTCGTTAGAACAGTTCCAGCATGTTTGGAGGAAACACGATCCGGTCTCGTTTCTTTACCCTCCGAACGTCTGGAGTTGAGAGACTCGTGTATACGCATAGTACAGCAGGAACAAAAGTAACAGGCGTTTGCCTACCTAGCTAAACCAGCCAATCTTGTGATATTTTGTACTTGGACGGCGTCTGAAGTAGACCGGGGTTAAACTTAGTTCTTGCAATCCACCCTCAGTATTACACAGGTATCAGACGTACAGGAAATGGATTTTTAATATTTTCAATATTAATAATTTTAATATTTGAGTAACGCAGAAGTCACCCAACGCTCAAGGGCGTGAACGCGAGTCAGCGGGAGGGATCGCGTCATTGCGTGATCACGGGCATCGCGACGCTCAGCCCCGGGTTCACCACATTGAGGTTCAACGAGCACCTCTGGCCAAACTCAACCTGAATGTCCAGACGGAACGTGAGATGGACATCGCCGTGGACACCACTGTAGTTCTATATCGTAGTATACCTGTAGCAAGCCTTACTAGAAGAAAATGACGATAATATTTATGTGCATCAATTAATTAGAAGGATAATGTATTTTCAATATAATATATTCTATGGTTATTATTAGTGTCTGAGAAAGTTAACAGAAACGTGTGTTTGTGTTTCCAAACGACTGCACAACAAAACAGAATAGTTCGTTTCATTAGCCGTGGTCGGTATGGGAGACGCTTACAATACCCACGGGCATGAGCTCCTGGCAAAAACATGGCCGCCGCTTCTTCACCGTCCATTCTCTGGCATGTACATGCAGGTCCTGTGTTGTTCATGTGAAGGTAATGACGGATGTTTGATGCAAGGGGTGAACAACTAATACTTTTTTGTACACTTGATTCTTGATTTTCTGTGATTCGCGTTTTTTTTTTGGATTCTCGTGATTTTTTTTGATTCGCGTGATTTTTTTTGATTTGCGTGATTCCTGCTTGAATCAGGTGATTTTTTTATCCATGTGATTTTTTTTATTCGTGTGATTTTTTTTATTCGCGTGATTCTTGCTTGATTCGCGTGATTCTTGCTTGATTCCCGTGATTCTCGCTTGATTCGGGTGATTTTTTTTTATTCATATGATTTTTTTTATTCGCGTGATTTTTTTGATTCGCTTGATTCTTGCTTAATTCGCGTGATTCTTGCTCGATTCGCGTGATTCTTGCTTGATTCGGGTGATTTTGTTTGATTCGGGTGATTTTTCTGATTCGCTTGTTTTTTTCTGATTCGCGAGATTTTTTTGATTCTTCTGAATTTTTTTTTTATGTAGGCCTACACCTGATTTTTCTAATTGTCACACCTCGGTTTGATGCATCTAATTGTGAACTAGGAATGAGTGCTACCATAGCGTCATCTCAGTGATAACGTCGGTGAGTTTTTTAGTTTTATAGAAATACTACTACTACCACGTCACTGCTATCTTATCTTCATATACAGTACATTATTATCACATTTAAATTTTATTATTACAGGACAGAGTTGTATGTGTTTGGTATTTATTATAAATAACACTTGAGCCCACTTCGCTACTATTTCATACCTGATATATTACTCACTTTCATATCATTTTTATCCTGAATCTGACGTTAGTATCATACTTTACGTACTTTTCAAATGTTGACAAAATCTTTACAATCGATGAGCGAAGTACGGTAAGTTTGTATTTATATTTGTATTGACTTGCCATAGATTGTATACATAATCTTATGGTACGATCTATTTGGATGAATAAATAAATGAAATGAAATAACGCTGGTATAGGAGCGCTATAAACATGGCCGCCACAGCCCTCTTGACCGCTCTCTAGTCTCTTCATGCAAGCTCTCTGTGTGCTTATACTTGGTGCGTGACGTAAGGGGGCGGGAACCTCGACCACAGATCATTCAATCTATAGATAGTCATTATTTATGCGTTCTCTTAGTGTGACTACTAGGAAACACAGCATGCGTTATACGATGATTAATGTTAGCCTATCCATTTGAGATTTAATAGATGACTATACACACACCTCGATTTCATAACTATTGAGCTTATATCACAGGCTTTCTATTTTATCCATTGCATATTTTATTCGTGTCAAGATTCAGTTGGTTCATTCAACGTCAATAAACTCGGGACTAGCATTAATTGATGTAAGGCATTATGAATGAATTATATACATTATAATTGTTTTCTACGTACGAAACGACTGGTCCGATCGGTCTAAACCTTCGAAATAATCTGTACCGTTCTTGTGCTCGAATTCTGTGAAAATTTGAATATTTTCGAAGAAAACAATTTTTCCAGACTCTGTTCTTTTGGCTATTGTTATGAGAATTTTCAAAATTTGGAAATGGTTGTTCTCAAATGTGTCTAACCGATTGCACCTCATCAATACCATACAGTATCAAGCGATAAATGATGTCAAGTATTCATGCCAAGTTTCATCAACATTTTAATTCTGTTTGACCTTTAGAGGACGACATGAAAAAACGATTTTCAAGTACGACAAATTGAGTGTTCGCTTCGCATCTTGTATCTATGATTGAATCTGATTGAATCTATGACTACCAATAACGTTATTGGTAGTAATAGATTGAATCGAAGGTTTCCATATTTCACGACCACAACGTACTAAATGCAATCAGAACCACTCTTTCTGTATTCAGAAATAATCAAGTACAACCAAGCAGATCCAATATTGTATCATCTAGAGCTTTCATCATCATTAATCTCACATCATGGAATTAATCACACACAAACACATTAATCATGGAATGTGACGGTTGGCGGGGTGTTGAGAAATGCCGAGTTGTGTTCAGTGAGAAGAAGAAGGCAAATGTAAGCCCAGTCAATTGTTTTCACATTCACTTGAATAACTTGAGCCTGAAACAATGCGTCAAGCCCACAAGATCTGCTCGGAGAGGTTTCTCTTGAACCGTGGTTTCACGGCCCGAAAGAGCCGCTCGACGTGGTTTCTCTTGAACCGTGGTTTCACGGCCCAAAAGAGCCGCTCGAAGTGGTTTCTCTTGGGCCGTGCAAGATGACAGTTGAGCATCGTCAACAAAATAACCACTTCTTGTTGGAAACCGAATGAAATAAATAGCTGACAATTTCCTCAAGCAACCAGTTTTTGTGGATGCAAATGTCGTTTCTCTGAAGAAGATAAGCTGGTGTGTGTGTGTGTGTTTTCTTATGCTCCTCGCGTACATACCGTATCTCTCGAGGCTAGAATCAGTGACCTTTCTTTTCCGGGCGAACTTGCCAGTTTCTACCTCTTCATTTAATGGCCAATTCATTTCCATTCGCTGTTCCTTTTTCTCGTCTCATTTCCTCGCTACGACGAATGGTGGAAACCAGTCTGGATTCACAAACGCTGGCGCAATGTTTAGAGTTGAGAATGTAGAACTCTGAATAATATCAGCTGGGTGTAGTGGGGTCAGGGCGCAACAGGGCGGTGCCTCTACCGAGCTTCTTGAATATCTACTATTTATGTAGATAGATCACTTAACCATAATTTCATTCAACAATATAAAGGATAATCGAAGTGTATTAATCAAAATGAGAGGTATACGAATGTCTGTAGTCTAGGCCTACGGAAATATTTGTGAATGAAATAATCAAGTGTTTTAGTTAGCCTTTTACAATGTAAATATAAACTACTTGAAGTGAATTGAACTATGGCCAGAATCAATAATGAATATCAATGAGTGTATACTGACCGAAGAGTTAACAACTTGACATTCTTGATTACAAAATCACAAATCACTTTAATGACTTCGAGTGATTTTTTCTTTTCTTCGATTCTTCTGATCTCGAGTGATTTTTCTTTGATTTCTTATTCTTTTTTTCATTATTTTCGTTCTATTTTTCTGATCTCGAGTAATTTTTCTTGTTTCTTTTTTTGTGATTTTTTCGATTTCCCTCTATTTTTTTTCATTCTTTTCATTTCGTTGACTTTTCCATTCTTATTGAATTTTTTGAATTCGGTGATTTTTCGATTTTTTAGATCACGAGTGAACTCTTTTGACTCCTCGTGATTGTTTCGAATTTATTTTATTCTTTTGATTTTGATGCATATTCTCAATTGTTTGATCTCGATGTATTGTTTTTGATCTTAAGTGATATTTTTCATTTCTTGCGATTTTTTTTTCATTTCAGTCATTCTTTTATTTGTTGTATTTCAAGCGATTTTGTTTATATTTTTCACAGTGTACCCTTGATTCCAGGATTTGTTTACCCTCCGGTACCAACTAGACAGTCAATGTTTAGTGCTAACCTTCCATTTACTAATAACACTACTGCAATATAGGCTGGTCTAAGAATCACATAAAATAATCTAAAAACACGCTAATTATAAACGGCCCGCGGGGCCACGTGCCCCCCCCCCCCTCCCCTCCCTATCCGGAACTAATGTCTGCAGAATCCCAAACATTTCATTCGCGTCGATAGATTCACAGGAAGTAAACAGTATTCCAAGGAAATGTGCCGTGTTTATTCTAAGATCCAGGCGCTCTGGGGATGATAAAGTAGGTCTACTTCTTTTGTCGGCACGGCTTGCGTCCCCTTCTCTACCTGGCAACCGTTAGCCGGTATCAGACGAACAGAAAACGGACCTGTACGATTGGTTCCCGCTCTACAGTCGGTCTACCGTGAGACAGGATAGCCACAAGTAGGTCAAGTCGCTTAGGTTTATTACTGAGACAACATGTATTGACGTACAAAGATCGATAACAAAACGACATCGTGTATCTGAAAAGCTCAAGACGTAGCTTCCTACAGTCTGCGTACATCATGCTCTGCTATCTCCTGGGTGAAGTGAATACATTATTAAAATATTATTTTACAATTATAAAAGCTAGGAAAACATATAACATGCGTTGTAAGAGGAGGACTGATACATTTGTATGATATATAGGCCCACCTGAGACATACACACCTTGATTTTGATACTGTTATGTCCTGGCATCATTTCCCTTCGTCACTGTGCTCTAATTGATCGTACCTATTGATTATTTTATCCATCGGGGCTCCAACTGTTTCTTGCTGCTGGACATTTAAATAGATCTGAATTGATGGAAAAAACACGTTCTCCACGAATTAGTTAATTTTCCTTTTCGTTTCTCATTTCTTCAAATCTGATTCATAGAATCCTATGGAATAATAAACGTGACATTTTTTTCCATGTTTGAATTCTGTGAATTTTTTCTTTCTATTATAAGCCTATAACCATAATTTCCGTATGATGATACTATTCCCTATTTTCCTTTCCAGAATTATTCTTGTTACTGGTTTATCGAAATTTCGAAAAAGTAGTTTTTTCATGAGTGGTCAACCTGTTGCTCACCGATCAAAAACAGCTGATCAAATTTCGAACACAAATAATTCAAATGTTGGTGAATCCATAAGAGCTATGTTTGGCCTATAGTTAAATGAGGAAGAATGTATGTTTGAATGTTTTTTACCTCTTCTCATATACAAGAATAACAAGATGATGACAATTCCACGTCGAAGCCGAAGTCTAAGCCCGAGTCTGAGTCTACATTCAGTTATGAATCAGACAGCTCCAAGTCATTTCCAAGAGATCAACTGAATCACTATTCATATCAGACATTTCGCAGTATATTTCAGCTCGTCAATCCAAGACTCGAGTATTTCTTGTTTGATTCCAGTTCAAGAAACTTGTTCGAGATCGTCATTCTTCGAAACGGATCTACTTCACTTTGATTGACTTGAAATAGAAGATTTACTACACACTTTGCTCCTCACAATACGTCTTCCTCGATAACATAACCCTCTGATTTCTTCTGAGTTCCTGATAACTCGAAATCTTCACATTCACTCTAATCTCCAACCCACTCGCCATTCTGCAGCCTTCAAACATGTCTTATTACAGTCATAACACTTCACTTGACTTCACTATTCATCCCCAACTTCATGAAGTACATACCTCAGTGTACCGATGTCGTAACTCGACTCCCGGCTTGTTTGCCAAAGTTTCTCAAACACCGGGAATATTTTCTGGAACAGTAACTTTGAGTGTCGACTCGTCCTGAATTATACGATCTCGTGTTGCGTCGTTAAGCAGTTCTGACCCAGTTGAAAACTGCTGAACCTTCACTCGCAGCGATTAAACTAATGTCTTAGTACCGTACTCGATGGTTTTATAATCACGGATCTGTGCTAACCTAGTTGCGGCATGTCTCCGCGTAGAGCAACACTAGCCGAGCCTAATCGGTAAGCAACTTATCGAAACAACAACAATACATATAACTATTACACAATAACAGAACTACAATAACTATCATACAATAACTAGGCCTATACAATAACAATAACTATTATACACAATAGTTACAAATAACAATATAATATAACAATATACGTTTATTAACAATTATAGTACCCTACAATAATTATTCAATCATCAACTCATTATACATATAGCATTATATTATTAAGAGCCCGCATCTTGGACATATTTACAGGGTGCACTTTGGCAACATTTATCTTAAGAACTACAAACTCCACGGACTCAAGGTCAATTGCAATCAATTAATAATACCCTTAAAATTGGACACGTGCCTAGTTGAATTTCGGAAAATAATTTCATGATAGAGCAATAATTGAATCAAAATGTGTTAAGTTTGATAGTTTTCACTGTTATAAATTCCCAGTTAACGAATGACATAGAAAAAATTACAGAGGCACATCTTTGAGTTCAATTTTGCTTATCAATATTTGAAACTCCGATGTGTCTATAATTTTACAGTCTTCCCATTTTCCTATGCCAAAATGTGTAATGTGAGTAGATTTTGTCAAAATTAAAACATGGAAAACTCCATCTAAGCGGTGGTTACTGGAACTCTTAGAATGTCATCCCCTTTCCACTTGACTACACTGGTATAGAAAGTGTCGCCTAACTATGAATTCTGTCACCCTAGATATACGCATTTCGAAGACAAATATTCTCAGCCAAGTTGCGGGCTCTCAAGTATCACAATCATCATTTGAATCTTCACACCACCGAGAAAACTGTATTCAACTTTTATCTGTCTCTAAGCGTGTAAATAAAGACTATTCCATTCTATTCTAATACAAATAAGATAGTTTGAAACGGCCCAGAAGATCAGCTCAGACGGATAAAGCCGGCCTCATGCTTGGCTTATTCGCTCTATCCGGTAGTTTTCGAGTCCATTGGTTTATCACGTCGGCCGGTTAATTTAATGCTGGTCATGTAGCGCATCACCTCGCCTGGTTCTAGTGGTTATCAAGCTGCCACCCGCAGAAGTCTCGCTGCGATTTGCGACCTTTGCTGGACCCACATTAGCCGACAGCTGCCACACAATATTTCATACACAATGTTTCAATAAAGTTTTACATGCGTAGAACATTGGGCGCCATTTGTGTCGCGCAGTTAGTTATCGCAACTGTCTCGTGCCACGCAGCAAATCAATTAGATCAACGTACTCCGCATAAGTCACGGCTCAAAGCCAAACAAATTACTGTTCTTTATGCTCGTCATTCATTTGGTTCTTTCAGTTACACATTTGACAAGCTAAGAGCCGGTTAGACCGACAAATCATCAGTTAATGACCTTGACTGATAAACAAATAATATCAGTTGGTACAACCCTGTTTGATCATTGATGATGATTATGATTATTGTTTGCTTAACGACCCCACCAACAGCTAGGTTATACGGGGTACGAATGAGCAGGTGATTATGGAACTATGAAGTGATGATGAGTGAAAGGACGTTTACAAAACCCATGCCTTATGCGGGACATTATGGGTTTCTGAAGCGAGGCCTCAGCTGACTAAGCTAACGAGGGTGGCATTTGATCATTGAATGTATACATGAATACATTGTAACTAATTGAAATTACACGTTTGTTTTATTTATTCTTCAGCACCAAAGTGTATTTTCTATGATTGTTCGTACTCCGCATTTACAATGTTGTCAATATTCCGGATTATTATCACATTATTCCCGACGAATCCCGTGGCTTGCATTCATGATCATTATAAACCCACTCATACATGTTGTATGTGGCATGAATCTACGTGCCACGTATCATCTGCAACACGTACACGTAACGTTCTTTCCGTCTGAATAAGTCTCACAGTGTGTTTAATCCTCTGATCCTCTTAGAACCACTTTCCAAATCAAAGTTTATACAATACGGTATAATCGCTTTAATGCACCTGGTACACGTGCCGACTAGTCGAGCAGTTTTAATAAACCATTGTTCTGAACCATTAATACACTTCTCTTGCCTTGTGCTTCGTTACACGGGATTAGTGCGGACGCGTTTAACGAAGCTATAGATGGATGTTTAGCGAACGAAGTGCTGGGTCCAGGTTAGGGGAACTGTTTGGATTAACATGCAAGCGGCAAAATATAACTAGGGAAAAATCTAGAGATATTCCCGGAAAACATAATCACAGTAAAAATGTCCCGGAATAATTGACGCACTCCCTTTCAAAATGCAACTTGTCTATTTCGGTTGCAGCAGAGATAATACCAATGTGATGTGATTGTTGGTTGTACGTTACTACTCATATATGTACAGGCTGAGAGACAAAGAAACAAACAGATTAGGGTTGGGGGGAAACTTGAGAATGTGCAGAATAACCCACAGAAAATTAAAAAAAAAATCAGACAGTTTGCGTATGGTATGTATGAATATTGAATATATATATATATACACATACATATATATATATATATATATATATATATATATATATATATATAAATATATATATATATATATATATATATATATATATCACGTGAAGCGAGCGCGTTAACCACTGCGCTACATGTACCGGTAATAATATATATATATATATATATATATATATATATATATATATATATATATATATATATATATATATATATATATATTCTTCCACTCATGGTTAATCTCATCTCGATCATGGTTAGGTTACTCAAGTCAGGTGACTCCACAGTTGGGTACAGTAGATGCGATATTGGTGTTAATTTTCCAGCTCATCCTTCAAGGCGAGGGAAACGCAGCGTATGCCTAGTTATATTGGAATATAAATATTTATTCGTTGAAATCTCCCTCACCCCAGAAAATATCTCATTTTTTTATCGGGTTTAATGACGCACTGTACTAGTAACCAAGATATATTGGTGTCGAATTAATGATTAATGAGATGATGGGATGATGAATGAAGGTTTCTTAGGAAATGAGAAGGAAAGGACAGTGGGAAGGTAGCGGTCATGGACTATATTGTAGGAACCATCCCCAAATCCGCTCGGGCTACAGAGAGAAACCAGGAAGAAGCCTGTAAAGACGGACAGTGGCTGGGATCGAACCGAGTCCGATGTGCCCCTCACCTCCCAGATCACGTGAAGCATGCGCGCTAGCGACTCTTGAAATGTCAAGGACTAGATCCCCAATGCTTCCAGCAGCAATCGGCTGACTGAGGAAAGAGTGTAGGATATTACATGGCGGCCTATCTGGGGTCCAGTCCGAACCCCAGGGTGCTAGACGCTACAAATAACTCTTTTGTCATTCCTACTTCCTTCCGGCGCCTGTCAAGCGTCGCGACGTCGCTCTACGAGCCCTCTTCCGGTGCCGTCGACCCCGAGCGAGCCCGACCTCGAACTCGGCTCTTCGGCTCGAGTCCCCAGCTGTTATCCGTGCACCGGCCCTAGGACCGGCCCCACCGGCCCTGTGCGTGGGACCGGCTCACGGGCCTCAAGGCTTGAAGTGACCGGCCTTAGGACACACAGCCGGCCCCACCGGCCCTGTGCGTGGGGCCGACAGGCGCGATGTGGATGACAGTGGCGTGGGGCCGACAGGCGCGATGTGGATGACAGTGGCGTGGGGCCGGCAGTTGTTTTGCGTGACAGTGGCGTAGGGCTGCCAGGCACGTCGCGTGACAGTGGGGTAAGGCTGCGAGGCACGTCGCGTGACAGTGGCGCAAGGCTGACCGGCACGTTGCGTGACAGTGGCGCAAGGCTGCCATGCAGGCACGGTGCGTGGAACTGGTTTCGCATGTATATATGGAGGAATGTCACGTCTCGCGGACTTGGTTGTCGCTCGCTTGCCAATAACATTCCTCCCAGACGCGTGTTAACAGTATTGGAATATGTAGCTCCTGCAACATATGTAAATTGTTCCATATATCCCGGCGAAGATTCCCTCCGGAATGTTCGGGATATTCACACAAGATAATAGATTCAGTTATCCAATAAATCAGAGATTCCTTCTCAATTCATTCGATTAATTAAAACTCCTCGAATGATAATAAAACAAAACGTTCATACATTGATAAAGTATAATTAATAGTAATTTTATAATTATTCAATAGAAAATACGATAACTTGGGCTTACATAGGACAGCGTGTGTTAACATAATTCAACTTTCAAGATTATCACACGGTATGGTAACATATAGGGCGCCATACCATGATAACCTTGAAACTTGAATAATGTTAACACACTCTGTCGGCATAAACACGGAGCAGCCATACTTAAAACAGAAACTCATTTGGCAAAAACATGGCCGTCGCTTTTTGACGTTTACTCTTTTTGACGTTCACGCGTTATTTGTATGCAAGTGATGATGGATTTTTCCTATTCATGGAATTTTTAACTGAGACTGAGCTATTAGGCCTGGAGTAAGTAGTTACTTGAAAAAAGGAAGGATTAATTGGCAAAAACATGGTCGCCGCTTTCTTATGTACTCTCTCTGCACTTGAGTAATTTGTATGCAAGTGATAATGGATGATTTTTTCTATTTATGAAATTAGCTATTAGAGCTATTAGAGTGAGTAGTAACTTGGAAATAGAAAGGCTTGAATGCTCGCTTCATGTGATCCGGGAGGTGAGGGGGTTTTCGGACCCGGTTCGATCCCCGCCGCCGTCCATCTTTACAGGGGTGCATCGTGGTTTCCCTCTGTAGTCTAGGCTAATGCCGGGATGGTTCCTACAATAAGTCGGCTATGACCGCTTCCTTCCCACTATCCTTCCCATTACCCAAGAACCTTCATCTCATCATCCCATCATCTCATTAATCATCCATCCGACGCCAATAGATCTACACTATCATAACAGTGCGACATTAAACCCAATATGAAAGAATATAAGAGCAAAGAAAGGCTCGGTTGGCAAAAACATGGCCGCCGCAGCGCCCATATGGCCTCTCTCTCTCTTACAACATGTAGTTTACGAGCAGCGAGTGTGAAACAGGCCGTGTTGGGTGTTTGTGTATTGCTCCAGGGATCGATTACAAAGCCTCCTGTGGGAATCCGGGGCTGTGTGATCCCGCCTGACAGTTCCTTCCTCCCTGAGACGTCGCGACGCTCGCCGGATCTAGACGCCTACAGGACCACGAGGGTCAGGGCCCTCTTGCCTGACTTGAGGGATCGCGTCACATCAGGCTTGTGTTTACTATTTGTTTGAGAGAGTAAAGTAGTCTACATGTTGTGCTAGTGAGAGGCGTTACACTATCTGATGATTAGCGAATTAACCTGTTATCACCCTTGGTTACGCATGTTTGTTCGTACGTCAATTAATAATTAACTAAGTAAGACCTCATGGGAGTCGATTTAGCGGAATATCAGGTTTTTGGTGATAACTTTTGAACGGAATGATGTATCAAAATTCTGAAAACAAGTAAACACAGATATTTTCAATACTTTGAAGATGATAAGTAATAACTATTTATCTCAGATAGGCGTGTACGCCTAAAAATACACAGTTTTAACCTAGACGCCTGGCAATTATGCGATGCGAGATGAATGATTATTACTTACACCATCTTGAAGGTATTGGAAATAGCTTTGTTTCCTTGTTTTCAGAATTTCGGTATCTCATACCGTTCAAAAGTTATCACCAAAGAACTGATATTCCGCTAAATCGACTCCCAATGGACTAATACTCGACCGTCAGTTGGTATAACCGGCTCTCATCAGGATGAATGTATCGAATATGAAATGAAAGCTCATCAGATTTGCTGCCCAATATTCATGAACATCGCATCAGTTAGGTTGAGTGACAGTCATGCAGTCCAGGTATGATGCCCCTGACTTGTCCACCACCCTCCCAGCATGTGTGCACAGCCAGTAGCTTCACGTGCAGTCAGGGGCAAATCGGAGTAAAAATCTCATCCATCAATGAAACCAAGTCAAGTTAGGGGGCGGTGACCTACTTTCAGTGATTTTAACCGATGTCCACTTGAAATCTCATCACTTTTAGACCTACAATTGTTTGTCCAACACCAAGCTTGAGATTCAGTTCAACAAATAATTGTTGCCTTTTTTTGGAATCGTCATTGTTGACTTTTACAACTTTTAACAACAACAATATACAAGTGTAACCTGGTCAATGTACCCTCTTAGGAGAACTCTTTGTTCAATCTTATCGAATTGTTTTTATACATGTTACAATTACAATCAGACCTTTGGCTAATCTGAGGGAAACCATTTTTAAAATTTGCTTATAATTTTTCACATTGATATTTAATTAAATGCGTGGAAAGAGTTATTGATAATTAATAGTTCTGATGTTTCTATACTTTTATCAAAATTCTGACTCCCTCAGATTAGGCAAACAAACAATACAAATTCCCCCAAAAATCTAGATACCGTTACAGTTCCTCAGAAAGAAAGAAACTTGAAAGTTCCTCAGGAGTTCATCAGCTGCCAGGCACGGCCTGCTTGAAGCACGGCTTGACGCGAAGAGTTCAAGTGGCTCTGCCTGGCGGAAAGCTACAGAAGCTCCGTTGCTCGACTAGACGAACAAGTCTCGCATCACGTGACAGTCTGAACAAATAGTACAAGTGGAATGAATTAATCGTCGGGTGCTATGTGCCTTGTAATTCATGAACATTTTAAATGATTACATTTCAAAAACAGTCATGGCCACTGGCTGTTTAATTAATTTCTGTTACTGGAAGTCTTCATCGGATTCATTAATTAAATTAAGTATTCGAATTGCAGCACCGCATATGAATCATAATATATGAGTCTAGCGATCCATTTCAGCTGAACACTTGAATTACTGGAAGTTGAAATGCAAATCTTTTTCACTTCGGTTTAATCTCGGGTTATAGCTAACGTAACGATAGACAAACAACCGCGTTCCACAGATGTGCAACCAGCTTCGTGCTGAAGAACAAATACGTGCCGTTACCACGGTGATAATAACACTAGTTTTCATTGCACTATATATGACTTCTGTATGACGTTTAGTTGCAATCATACTTTGTGATAACTTTATTTTCATGTTGCTTAACGACCCCACCAACAGCTAGGTTATACGGGGGTAGGAATGAGCGGGTGATAATGAAATTATGGAGTGGTGATAAGTGAAAGAACGTTTACTGAAACCCATGCCTTATGAAGGATTCGAACCCACGACTTCAGTGTCTGAAGCGTGTCTCAGTTGGCTGAGCTAACGAGGGCGGCGACCTGTATGTATGAGAGAAGTATACGGCGAATGTGCTGACGTGATTTTGTCGCGCAGCATTTCTTCTGTCTGGATTGACGTATTCCTTGTAGAATATGTCTCTCATGAATCAGAACACAGACACTTCTCAACCAAACAAACGTCCTGGATCAAAACGATCCGATTCATATTAAAATTTGAACTTCAATCGCTACGTAATTATGTAGGCCTATATGTACCTATATAAGCTTTTTTTCAATCTCGAACACCGAAAACACCTACACCGAAAATAACGAACACCGAAAATAACGAACACCGAAAAGAACGATTTTTTCATAAATGATAGTATATTATTTTGGCAGGAGGGGAAAAGTCCCCCACTCTTTTAAGACAATATCGTAGCTCCACCCTGAATCGTCCTTCTACTCGGGTCTCGCCGCTTGATACAGTCACACTGGGAAATAACATTTTCGGTGTTCGTTTTTTTCGGTGTACCAGAGCAATCCCGACTGTGTGTTGAGTTGGACGGTAGTTACTCTCGTAAGCAATGTTAACTATATACCGGTCTAGTCACAGAGTCAGAGTAGAATTGTTCAATTGCTTCGACATACGAAATATTGTTGACTGGAAGAACCCACATTCAGTGGAAACTGTGGATGTGAGCGGTGTTTCGCTTCTCACTCATTGGAAGACTCGAGTTCGATCCCCGTTTCCTGTCCCAATGGAGTTGTTTGTATTCGTGTCCCAAGCTGTGGAAATAAACTCAACTTTCCTCTCAGCAGGCCTAAGTGTTGTTGAAAGTCCGCGGATTAGTCGCAGGCCAACAGGAATAATCCCATGGAATGTAATAGAATGAGCATTTCCTCATCAGGATAACAGGAAAGTTCCATTTGGATTCGATGTCAAAATTCCAGGTGATATGATGAATAAATATATATGTATATATATATATATATATATATATAAATATATATATATATATATATATATATATATATATATATATGTATATGATTACTCATTGTTTTGGGGCTATAAAGCGTATAATAGAAACGAAGACAAACCCAAATATGAAAATGTTTCAATATAAAGATTGCCCAACGTTTCCGGAGCCCTGTCACTCCCTTCATCAGAGAAATAGAAAGATCCTAATATATATATAACATATATATATATATATATATATATATATATATATATATATATATTTAGAGAGAGAGAGGGAGAGAGAGAGAGAGAGAGAGAGAGAGAGAGGGGTATGACTTGGCATACACATTTATATATACATATATATATATATATATATATATATATATATATATATATATATATATATATATATATATATATATATATATATATATATATATATATGTATACATGGAGGGTTGATAGCGGGTATATTCTCTTCCCCTCCTAATGGACCGAGCCTGACTCTCTTCAATGGAGTAGAAATAATAAAATGTAAGATTTATCGCCGAGGTGAAAAGTTGCAGTGAATCTACCCGAGCCGGTTTCTCGCGCTGTGTTCCGACGACGCAGACTTATCGGCTTCTTCTCAGCGGAGGCGTTGCTCGCTGCTGAACGCTCTCCGATAATGACGAGACGCAGGCTGGACCAGGAATTGATGAATAACAATACAGAGATAATGCGCCGAGAGAAGAGTAGTTAAAAAGTACTGCTGTCAAGATGGTGGCCGATTGGGCACAGAAGCACCAACATGGATATGGAACATGGGATTGAGGAAATATATAAGATTCAATATTCCCTAGGAATAGTGATACAATTCAGTTCAATTCCATTCGACATTGTTTTTTATTATCATTAAATTCGGTTTGTGAGACAAAATCATGTTAACAATAATGAAAACGGAATAAAATATATGTATATAAGGTGATCTGAGAAAATATAAAGGAAAACAGCCATGTGAGAGAATGAGGAAATCCAATAATGAGAAGCCCGCATAAACGAATTCTTGTGTGCGGGCAACATAACCAATGATTATTTATCATAAGCTGGCAATATAGCAAATTAGTACAATTGAATTAAATGAACCCAAAATATATTCCCTTATCGGAAGAAGAAAAGAGGAGAACTAATTCGGAGAACTGAGAATTAGGAATTGATGTAAGCAATGAGTGTTGAACAAAGCTCTGGTTCAATCCTGATCAAATTGTTGTGACTAATTAGTTGGTTTCTTATGACTAGGCAAACGCAGAATATGCGTTGTGCGATGAGCGAGATATCTAGGAAGTAGAATCTAAAACTCTACATACCTTGATCATATAGAATGAACTTCACTCGATACCAACAAATCTAGGGAGCCGTGAATTAACAATGCAACATTTTTCTGCTATTATTTCTATCTATTCGATGAATAAAAAACATTTAGGGCCTACTACATTATTTTATTCGAAACGGCTGGTCCGAATTGCAAACAATTTTTTCAATTATGTGTATAATTTACGTGTATACATTTGAGGAAAATTTGAATTATATTGGAGAGATTTTATTTTTCAATTTTTTTCAGCCTGGCCTAATCTTATGGGGTTTTTAGAAACTTCTAGATGATGTTTCTCAAAAATGGTCCAACCGATTTGACCCCAAAACTATACAGTTGTAGGTTGGATGAGTTTGCGTATAAAAAAAAGTGTCATGTCGATCAGTCAAACCCTGCGACCTGTGCAGTGTTTACAAACGAACAAACAAAAGCAGACAGACGAAGGTCCGTAAGAGTTGGGTGGAAGAAATCTTCACTAACGCTGATCTAAATAATCTAGCTCATAGAGTCATCCTAGGGCCGAGGCAGGGGATTTCACTCACATGAGACTCGTCATAGTGTCTTGTGTATGCACTTATCAGTGACACATCGCTTCCAAGAGTCCAACACTGAGAGCCGAAGGGGAGGAAGTAATGAAGTGAATCAATGCCTATTTCACATCCAACAGACTTGTTTTGAATGTTGGAAACACTAACCTCATTCACATCAAAAATAAATCTAATAAGTGAAGTGTAAGTTTCACACTAGAGACTGAAGACTTCACCCTACTATCGTTACATGATTGTATATTCTTACGAGCATATTAGATGAACATCTCAAGTGGGATGCTCAAGAACAACAACTTGCACAGAAACTCCGCTCAGCCTGCTTTGCAATTGTCAAGCTACGGGATCTATTGAGCAAGGAAACTCTGAAGACAGTCTGCCATTCTTGTTTGCATTCTGTGGCAACATATGGGGCGTGGAGTCACTCAGAATCGGCTCTTGACAGGGTGTTCAAACTCCAAAAAAAACAAGTCCTACGAATCATTCTGAGAAAACAACGACTGAAGAGTTGGAAAAATCTATTTCGTAATGAAAAAATAATAACCACACCAGGAGCGTTTATACTCGAGTCACGTTTTATATTTTCAAATTGAGATCCAGTTATTGTGTTTGGTCATCAGTCCACGATGAGTTACTTGAGTTACTTGGCTCTTTACGAAAAAGGTCCACACTATTTAGGGCCCAAACTATACAATTAACTACCACCTCGTGAGCCAGGTTGAGCAGAGTCCCTATATGACTTGAGGACGAGTGACCTGGGTGTAGAGCTCAGGCACGGAGTACGCTGGAGTAACCTTCTCATCATCCCATCATCTCATTGAACATCCATCCGACGCCAATAGATACTCGCTGACATTACAGTGCGTCGTTAAACCCAGTATAAAAAAGGTATAGTTATTAGGACATATTCATTACAAGCAGTGGCGAAGCGTGACAATCCGATAGGGTAGACACGAAAGAGTAAAGCTAGATAAGCCTTGAGAATAATAAGCCTCAGTAAAGCCATAGTAGTGTACGTGGAGCCAAAATGTATATACCAACACATTTGTCAGACTCTTGATTGGATATCGGATCATTTTCCAGGATGTTGATTGATTAGGATTAGTGGCCTACAATGATATATATATATATTCCCGCGAAAAAGTCTAGGAATAACTGTGAAGCTGAGAAATAACAAATACAGCTATAAGAAATAATATAAAAGAGTACATTTCCCTAACCATAGGCTGGATCCACTCTCTGTCGGGAGTAATTATTGGATCCGCCTCCCCCCCCACCCCTTTTTCCGTTTCACAGCGGTAGAGTGATAGGAGTGAGCTAAACTACAAACCGATCGAATGTGTAACAATAACTGAGAATAAACATTATCTCGCCATTGCGACTTGACGATTACTATCAGAGTGACTTGGTGAAGCATCATTGATGTCGGTGTGTTCTGATGTTGTTCCTGTATTTCAAGCCAGTCTGTATGCGACTTAAAGAGGAGGATGTAAAGCAAGAGATCTCCCAGAATAACTTCATCTGGACAGCAGAATCCATCCCTTTTAGATGTTCCCCTTGAAAAACTCTGGAACACGCCTGGAAAGTACTGTAATGGATATTGATTATCATTTCCCGTTCGGTTCTTCATTGTACAGTTCTTATAATGAATTCATCAGGTGAAAAATCTTACCTCCAATTCCTTATTCTTATATTCATGAATGAATAGTGAATAAATGAATGAATACTGTATCCAGTTGTTCCCTGCATGAGTTGATTGATTTCGGGAGCTCCTCGCATCTCTAATTATCCTGTCTAGTCATCCCGAGGAGTTATCGGTATTAGTTGCCCTGAGTTTAATTGCAGTTTTATTCTCCGTTCAAAGGATGAATCAGTCGACGGAACAGACGACCGTTCAGCATGTTGAACACACTCCCATGTACTGGGTATAGCAGAACACGGACTTGACGCTTTAACGCGGATGAGACAAATCATAATTCGAAAATCATAGTGAAATAATATTACATTCAGATTTGTCTGCAGTGCATATATCCGGGCATACCTGCGGAAGGCAAAGTCCCCCTACCCCCCTCCCGCAGCTCGTTACCCCCCCCCCCCCCCCACCCCGGGATAAAAACAATAGGCATTATAGTCTATTCCTTGAGAAAATTGTATTTCGGTTTTTTAAAATATTTGTAAAAATTAGAAAGTATTAGAAATTTACTATTTATTACTAAGGAAAAAAACAATTTCAAATGTTATTTATTTGTATTGTTATTTGCCATTCTGCCCGTGAATCATGGTATCAAGTGACATCTCAAATGTCAGAAGTGGCTGGAGTGGAGTCAATTTCATATGGGTCAGTCAAGTGTACACTACCGGTACCCGTTATATTGTAATTACCTCTTATCATATTATTAGGAATTAGTCGAGAATTACAGTACCATAATCGTTTCATGATAAACTTTGAAAACTGCGTATTTTTGCTTATATTTAATTTTTTGTACTCATCCCTCCCTCCCCACCTCCCCCACCGGAACGAAATCTCTGAATTCAACATTGTTTCTCTGTGTGTTGATTATACGCGTTAAAATCCTGAATATGTTTCAACATGGGCATATATATATATATATATATATATATATATATATATATATATATATATATATATATATATGTGTGTATATATGTGTGTATATATATATACATACATATATATATATACATATATATATATATATATATATATATATATATATATATATATATATATATTTATATATATATATATATATATATATGAGGTGATTGAGACTTCCATGAATGATATTGGATCCAATAATCATTAACCGGCACATGCAGCGTAGTGGTTAACGCGCTCGCTTCATGTGCTCCGGGAGGCGAGGGGTAACTTTCATCTCATCATCCCATCATCCCATTAATTATCCATCCGACGCCATTAGATCTGCGCTATCATAATAGTATGTCAAAAACCCGATATATATATAAAAACATTATCAGTTCGGAGTATCGGTGTTTGAATTCGTGTGATGAAATACGTCCTATGGCTTACCGGCCACGTGTCGACCGCCATGTTGCATGACGTCTTCTTCAAAGCTTCACATTCATTCCAGTCACACAACTGTGGATAATCTCAAGGAGACAACTGCACAGCATAGTGTGGACATATCGAGGAATATGAAGAGAGTTAGTAGTAGAGAATATAATCATATTGGCTGAGTTTGTGTTAATTCCATGGACCTTACAATATCAAACCCGGCGCCTCCACCCACCTTACCAAAATACGCAGTCGTTTATAAATAACAAATATATAGGCCTATATATATATATATATATATATATATATATATATATATATATATATATATATGTGATCATTAAACTTCTTGGATACGACCCAATATCGAGATATGTGGGATTTTTTAGCCATGTCATAAAAGATACGTCTCGACAAGGAATCGAACCCGGGACCTTCAGTTCGCCGGTTCGCTGCTCTCCCACTGAGCTACCGTCATGGCTATGCTCAGAGTGACGACACTTCCTGAGGCTAGCCCTATAGAGGGCTTACATTCACAAAAGTAATATCTCGGTAGCTCAGTGGGAGAGAAGCGGACCGGCAATCTGAAGGTCCCGGGTTTGATTCCCGGTCGAGACGTATCTTTTAGTTTTATGACATGGCTACAAAATCCCATATATATATATATAAATACATGTGCGTGTGTGTTTGTCCACTCAGTGTAATGAGCGCATGACGGGTGTTATCGCCTGCTGACCTCTCAGCTGGTTCCTATAAGTTATATTCACGGCCGAAGTTCTGACAGAGTAATTCATACGCCTCTCAACCAGCGACTGCCGCGTCGTTAAACGACCCTCCTAATGGCATTACGGCCGAGTCTAATGACGGGCCGGTTCCCTCGGGACGCTGACAGATGATTCCTGGAGACGTCTGGAGTTACAGCCAGGTTGTACCGTGAAATTGGCTGAACGGTCTCTGATTCTGTTGCACGGGATGTAGAGCAATCGAACGTGCAGCGGAGTGCAGACAAATGAACTAATTATAATTCCTTTTGTCCGCGATCAAGTGCTGTCTGTCACACAAGCCACTGCACTCGCGTCGCCATGACGACCCGAGCTCGTGTGCGTGCGTGCGTGGTGCGTGCGTGCGTGAGGGCTGGAAGCGAGAACGTGTCGCGTAGAAATCCTGGTCAACACTTGGACATGTCTCCACTCTCGTGATTATCAGTTTTTATTCGCTGCTTCTTGACGCGTTGATTCTCTCTCTCTCTCTCACACTCTCACACACGCACACACACTCTCTCTCTCTCTCTCTTTCTCTCTCTCTCTCTCTCTCTCTCTCTCTCACTCTCTCTCTCTCTCTCTTTCTCTCTCTCCCTCACTCTCTCTCTCTGTCTCTCTCTCTCTCTTCTCTCTCCCTCACACTCTCTTCCTATCTCTCTCTCACTCTCACACACACACACTCTCTCTGCGAAGCCTCAATTCTATTTTCTTTTCCTCACCAAAGCTATATAGAACGTTTTTCTTCATAGAAACACAATCACAGCCACCAGTTACTTTATTGTTACATCATACTTTCTATACTGAATCATATTTGGAAAACAGTTTGAAAGGAATCCAATAGTTTTCCAATAACGGAAACTTGTGTGGGGTTGGCCCGTTGTGCTTTTGGCCTGATAGGGGATTTGTCCAGTCCTTTCAATATCTCCTAAGCCCGAGCCTAGCCGAGCAATCCCGAGCCTAATGACTGCCTCCAGCCAGCCACGTCAGAGCCGACGTCCCTCCTCGTATCGACACGATCCGACGAACATCTGTCACGAACATATTGACAACAAGATATGAATTTTTTGTCAGTTTGTGTAATATCCGTGTATAGGAGACGATCGCGATATCACTTAGGGCACGTGCTCGATGATCCAAGGCAATAACCTGAAATCGCAGTCATCTCACATCTCGCTCGTCTCGAGACTAGTGAAATAAACCCTCAAGTTTGTGACGTATGTTCGCCAGGAAATACAAATGGCCCCATATCATGTGTGGAGAACCGAATGGGAGGTTGATTTCGGATTCATGTCACTTGTTCGTGAGCTTGCCTCTTCGACGCGCGAGGTTGTTCGTCTCTCTTGTATTGAACGGAGACATGCAGGCTCACATATCGCAAACAATCGAACCATTTGAATATTTTTATGAGGCATAAAGTTTCGTCGTGCAATTTATGGCGCCGACCTCTGTTCCAATGTTACGGGCTGAATAGTGAATTGTCTCGTCGAAACGAGGAACACGACAAATAGGTAATAAGTCCTACAATGCCTTTCCATCAATTGTGTATTGATTGAACTTATTCTCATTATTCTTATCAATATATTCTCACTTCCTTTCATTCACCTCGTGACATGCAAAATCAGGAATTCAAAACGAAGAAAGTTAGAATATTGTAATCATAAGAGATATTACTTCCAGACAATTGTATCGTTATTGGCCTATTGTTATTATTTGTAGCACTATTTATAGCATTAATAGCATCATTATTACTATCAATTGTATTATTTCTGCCAACTTACCTAAAATAGAATCATGTTAATTATACACACTCCTACTTATGAATGAGTTGACAGATCTACTGTGAAAATATTATTAACAACAACTGTAAAATTACTAGGATGTAAGACATACTGCTAGGCCTATTGTTACTACTATTATTATTATTATTATTATTATTATTCGTATATTATTATTATCTTAATCATTACCATTATTATCATTACTATTGTATCATCATAATTATCATTTATTGTTGTTATCATATTATCATCTTGCTGTATACCGCATTCCGCGAAAGAGGTTTAAAGGTTGAATAAAGCATTGAAGGACAACGTTGAAGGTATTGAATGAAAATAAGTTGAAGAGTGCTAACAATGGCTTATTGAAAAGTGTTTCTATAGTTTGGACGAATTTTTCAATAGCATCAACTGACTATGTACGCCCTGTCAATGCCTTATACTGTTAGTATGTATTATTTCATTCATACCTGACATGTACAACATTACATTGTAATTCAATATGGAAGAATAAATAAGAATTAATGAAGAAATAGATCACATTTTGCTATTCCAATAGAAATATCCACGTTTCTGTTCTCTCAGCTGAGGCAGACCATGGAGTTATTGTACCGGAGGTAACTCTGTGTTAATAACTCGTTCCACTTGACGACCTTGAATAGTGGGTAACGGCGGCCATGTTCATTGTTGTCCGACATGTGTTTCATATTCACTGTCTGAATTCAAGGCCTTCTATATATAATTACCTTGCCTTCTCTGTATTATTACATCGTGTGTAATAATAAAGAAGGCTTTGCTGGATTAGCAACGCCGGACTGGCAGTTGAAGTACGAACATGGCCGACGTTTCGGAGTAACCGGAAGTGCGCGATCTAGTACACGGCTCGTCGCCCCGCGTTGTATTCGACACTAGAAGAAACATAGGAATGAGCTTCTAAGTGCGATAAGTCCACGAAAAGTTACAGAAAACTGTCAACCAATGAATGTCACTGTTGACAATACCGGACATGGATGGTCTCTATGCCTGCCGCGAGGCTAGCATATGATATTTCATTCAAGTCTGGTGACGTATTATCGTCAGACCTCGGGTCTTGTGTTCTCTCTCTCTCTCTCATGGACGTCACAGGATCCGCCCATCAGAGACCTACTCGAGTGCGACAGACGAACGAACCTATTACTGGTACTTCTGCTTGCTCCGTCATCACGCATTCCTCGACGCAGTCGTTCAGTCTGTCGGATGTTCGACGTCGTTAAACAACGTCATGTCAGAACTACGTGCTCAACTCGGACTCAATATCGGGGGACAAATTTGTTATTTTTTAATTAAATATGCTGTTGTAAGTCTCATCACGCCCCTAGTCGTCATCACAGCTCGCGGCAAATTACACATTCAACTTTCATCAGCAGTTACTTAGTTCGGTCAAACTTATGCCGAGCAACTCTGTCTTCACCCCGCAGCTTCGATTAATACTCGTAAATTGTCCTTAATCTCGCTAGATCGGAACAATTGCATAGAATAATCGCAGCAACGACCTCGAGCTATACAAAAGCTCCTCCCCCCCCCCCCCCCCCCGACACTCCGACGGGAATACACGACGCAGCTCCATAGAAGTTGTTCGTGGCGGTAATTTTCTCTGTCCACGTTTGTTCGGGAGATATGTGCTCTGAATCGGTTCCGACGCGACGACCGGCTGTTCCGCCGCGACGACCGGCTGTCCCGACGCGTTGCGGCCGGCTGTTGCCGCGAGAGGACGCTCGGTGACCCGGCTCGCCGATAGAATAATATGCACCTCTGGGAATTCCACGATGTTTTGTTTGAAGATAATAGGTGATATAATACGCCCCCACATAACCCTGCTGGTGGTGGGGTCGTGAAGGAAGAAACACCAGTCAATGTAAGAGTGAATGACCTCCGACCTGCTAGTATAGACTCGAGAAGATAATCTAGGACATCTCAGATTGAGTTCTTGAACTCTTCAAAGTTTCACAAATTAATCTTATTCGTTCTCCCCGCTGAGAAACCTAATTACACTAACGGAGATTATTAATTGGTTCTCCTATAAAATCCACTTCGGTCTTTTTGTACGTCATTGTGTGTTGAAATATGAATCATAATTCCGACCAATCCTACTTCCGGCAAATAGACTTTTGTTAGCGTAAAACAAACACCATTCATTCAACACATATACAGCAATCATTTTCTTGTTTCTCGCATTTTCTTACAACTTTTTCCATCCTATTTGTTTTAAGTGGTAAAACTTTTGTGGTGAAACCGGAGTTTTTATGGGTGTTTCACGCACGGCTGGCTGGATGTAAGTTACACGCGTCTTCTCGTCCGGCGTTACACGAGGCACAGGTGGGCTATTCACCTAAATCACGGCCCCCTAGCCGGTCAGGTTGCCATGGACACGACATTGTTGTCCGCTCGTCACAACAAATGTGCGACATCGCTCGAAACAGACCTATTGTCGGGTCGGCTTCTCGTAGCAGTCGAGAAGAAGTTGGATGGAATTTTCAAACTATGTTTTCAACTTTTCCTTTTACGCCAAAACTTGAAGTCTTTTCCCTCTTTCATGATGAAACTATCAGCGAACAATGGTTTTGATAAATGATGTAGTCGACTCGAGATTTTTGCACTGTTATATATGCCCAAGTGATTTCAAGTGTAAAACTTGAAAGCAATTTCTGATATGATCTTTAGTCTTTTATATTACTGTTTAACTTTCAACTTATCCATGCAGTCTTCTTAAGAACTAGTTTCAATACTCGAGGAGCTCATAAAACTGTAGGTCTACTCCCGAGGGGGTTGCCGTTCGAGGCGAGGAAGGAGAGACGAGAAGTGAGGAGAGTTGAAAAGACGGACAGAGACGGAACATAATAAACCTAACCTAACTGACTATAATAATTATTATTGAAACCAAAGACCTAGTATATTAGACTGAGCGAGACGCATCAAATAACACGTGTAATAGTGAGGCCGTGATGGCTTGCCTGACCGGCGGGGAAATACCACGTGACACGGAGAGAGATTGGGAGACTAGTGCATGTTTATACAAGACGAAGACGCACAACATTGCTGTATTTTGATTCTCAGAGGCTACTGAATTCAATAACGTGGGTGCAAATCAAACGAAAAGAAAGAAGCGGATATATATATACTGCTTATCATGAAGTAGGCCTATATTTCTCAGTAGAATAGCATTGTCAGTCATAGCAATCATTGAATCGAGTTATTTATTTGGTCTAACTCGAAGCTCTGCCATAAGGATAATGTGTAACCAAATATTTCCAGTCATGCTGGTATCACCGAACCACGTAACTCACATTCGAACTTCCCAGACCCCGCGCCTTCAAGCATCTCGGCCTCGGCTATGAGCTCTCTACTAGTTGTAAGCTCTATTGTTGAAACGGTACACCCTCTAAATGGCGAACGAATGCCAAGCTCAACTGGCTTTTTGAGTATGTACCCGGATTTTCACCTCTCCTTCCCTCGCAAGCGAAGCGTGTCCAACAACAAGACTGATGCCTGAGTGTAAACCGACATTCTCCAGGAGATATAGACCTGCTAGCAGCCAGCTCCTGGAAGACCAAGGACATTCTAGTTCCTACAACGTTTTGATTAGGGGCGTGGTCCATATGAATACAGTTGTGCAAAACCGATCGAGTTGACATGAACAGAAACTCTGCCAGCTCCACTGATAGGGTATTGGTTAAGGTACTCGCTTAGAGTACAAGGGGGCACGGGTTCTCACTCATGCTCTATTTTTGTTTTGAATAATATATAAGGCTTTGGCCATAGATCAAGAGTGGGAAACATTTTTCAAATCGTAAATCATTATATTTTTTTCATTCTATTTGTATTCGCCTCTGACGTTGTGTATTACTGTGACAGCAGAACGTTGTGGGAACTAGGTTACACGCCTGCCGACATGCTCTAGTTGAGTCGAGTGGATTCAAAGACAGGGGCGGATCCAGGTCACATTCATGGGGGGAGGGGGGAGGTTCTAGTATGGAGAAGAAAATGTTATAAAAAAACAATATTTGTTCAATTACCCTTTACTACAGAGTTCACGGTGCCAAAAAATGCATTTTTTTCTATAGGCCTATATATCCAAAGGTGATCCAAATTCTACCTCACGATTGAAATTACTGCAAGAAAGTTTTCCTTACTCAGTAATCTACATTGCCATTAAAACGTACATTAAAGTTAAATACATTGCTATTGCTACGATTGGTGTAAATCAACACTTGAAATGTGTATGGTGTTACTGTTAATTCCGACCCTATCGAAACTACTTGCCTGCCGAAAACTGACATTCTTACCCAATTGAATATATATAATATATATGTATATATATATAACCAATTGAATAGCCTCATAGCTGTTCCCTTTATTCTATCTTCCTCTTTTCTCTTCACGTCTCAACGGTCTCATTCACGGATTGGGCGACCCCCCCCCCCATGCCCATGTATCCGCCACTGGTGAACGACGTCACTGGCTCGCTAACACATGCTACTTGTTCTGCTTGCAGGTGGTAGTGGCGGATATCGTGTACTACAGCACAGGGTAAGTGTCTCAGGTCTACTGCCTCTGTTTGCAGAACGTGAAATATGTCTGCTTCAGGATATGAAATTATGATTTATTCGGAATTCCGAAGAAGAAAACACAATTTTAATGCGAGTCATGAGTCTAGTGATGGGCGCCTGGGAATATACCCCGGGGAATGTTCCCGCTAGTGGGAATGTTCCCGGGAACATTTCCCATGTTTAAATAAATTCTCATATTCAGGGAAAGCATTTTCTGATAAATGAGTGTAACGGTAAGATAATTAATTGGACAACCCAGCAATTTGCTTTCTATGTGTATTTTATTTTTATTTAATTATATTTGTTTTTCGAATGGTGGGTTTTCAGAATCTAAGACTGTACTTTTGGTGGTAGAAATGTTTTGGTGTTTTTCATTCTATAATGAGTATAAACAAGAAGAAAATATGCTCCATGAAAATTTTCATTTTGGGAATATTCCCGGGAAAATTCCTGGGAATGTTCACCAAATTATATATTCCAGGAATTTACCCATCACCACGACTCATGACCACGGATGGCAGCTATTCTATTTGCTTGACCAGGTCAAAGGTCAACTGATGTTATCGGTCATTGATAACCAGGCCGTAGATAGCATGGAGGTAGTTGTTCCCATTATCAACTGGAATTTAACATCAAACAGATGAGATGAATATTATAACATGTGGCCTTGATTTACTAATAGCTGTATTATATCCTTAATAATTGAAGTTATACCAAATTTTATAAAACATTCTTCTAAAAATTTCCGGGATAGTCCTTCTAGCACCACTAAGAAGCCCGGATACTTTCTCTTCTCGGATTTATCCACTTCTTCATTAAATAAGGATTCCACCAAACAAATAATGCATCAAGTTGACTCATCCAGAAATAGATTTTACGAGTATCTCGAACTTGAGTCAAAGCCTCCTCTTGGAATAACATAAACAAGTTATACGACAGAACATCAATTCGTACTTTACCATTTTTCCCTCGTTTCCATTACCATCGGTCCCGAACCGAGTCCAGATAATAAGCCAGCAACTCGTGCGATCGAGTCTCGGCGCGTGTCATCAATAATGCTCCATCCCCCCCCCCCCCACCCCCTCCACCTCCTCCCCCTCCCCCGCTCCAGATCAACCGATACAATCATGAATAATTCCGACCGAGCGAGCGAGGTAGACGAGACGGGCAGCGATCTAGAGCTCGTCAAACACAGCGAATGGAACAGTCGTGTACCACGTCCTTGAGGGGTGGGAGGGGGGAGATCTCCCGAAGTCAGATCTCAAGACATGCGCGCGCCACTTGCTGACGTACTTCTCGAGGTCGTGTTTATATTTTGATTTGTTATACATTCTGTTTGAGAATAGCAATTCATCTCGACTGTCTTCCATTGGAGGAATGTTTTCACCTCTCTGTCGTGTGGGGAGGGGAGGGGAGGGGGTTGGTGGGTGATTGAAGGGGGTAGATGGGGGAGGGGGTTAGTGGAGGTTGAAGGTTGTAGAAAGGAGTAGAAATAAGATTGAAGATTGTGGAGGGGTGGCAGGGATTAGTGGTAGATCAAGGTTGTGGGAGGGGGTTAGCGGGAGCATAGAGGTGATAGGAAGGTTGAATTGGGGTGGCAGGGAGAAACTGGAACTGTCTCGAGGGATCTGCCTCATATGGAACAGCCTACGAAGAACTGTCTGCTGAGAACCGCCATGCGAAATGCAATGCCTCTGGAATATAGTCTGAACGTTGCGCCTCACAACAACCCTACTGAGGTATGCAACCGGAGCTACCCTATAATACCCTTCGTCCTTGTGCCTGTCACCTCTTGCCATGTCTGGCACTCAGCCTGTGACAAGAACAGCAGCCGTGCTAGTGTCACGTGACTGTAGACACGTGTTGGATCAAGGACCACTAATTGTTGCTCGGGGAGTGTGACGTCAGAGCATTGACATGTCGAGTAGCTTAATTCATAACAACAGGCCGTGTTTTTCCGCCGCGTTGTTTGTAATGATCAATTAGTCGAGGTATGTAGCTAGCTGCTCGTGGGGGGGGGGGGGGGGGGAGAGTAGGGGTTTTGTTGATTATTGGGAGGGGGGATTTTGAGCGAACACGACGGTGAAGCGGTCAGGTGACACGTGTATCGCGGGTTGCACTGCCCCGTCGACCCGGCCTCGATACCACCCGCAACACTTGCACAGACAATTCACCTGTAGATCACTCTGTCCGAGCGCCTCATCAACGAGATCACGTGACTAGGATCAGTGCTAGGAAGACCGGGGCTCATGAGGCCAGCGTTCAGGAGACCGGGGATCAAGAGACCGGGGCTCATAAGGCCAGCGTTCAGGAGACCGGGGCTCATAAGGCCAGCGTTCAGGAGACCGGGGATCAGGAGACCGGGGATCAGGAGACCAGCGCTCAGGAGACCGGGGATCAGGAGACCGGGGCTCATAAGGCCAGCGTTCAGGAGACCGGGGATCAGGAGACCGGGGATCAGGAGACCAGCGCTCAGGAGACCGGGGCTCAGTAGACCGGGGATCAGGGGACCGGGGATCAGGAGACCGGGGATCAGGAGACCAGGACTCATGAGACCGGGGCTCATGAGACCGGGGCTCATGAGACCAGCGTTTAGGAGAACGGGGATCAGGAGACCGGGGATCAGAATACCGGGGATCAGGAGACCGGGGATCAGGAGACCAGCGTTCAGGAGACCGGGGATCAGGAGACCAGCGTTCAGGAGACCGGGGATCAGGAGACCTGGGATCAGGAGACCGGGGATCAGGAGACCGGGGATCAGGAGACCAGGGCTCAGGAGACCGGGGATCAGGAGACCGGGACTCAATTCCCGCCATTGTCCGCCGTTCCAAGCAGAAAGTATCGCAGCCTCATGTCGCCTATATCCGCTGTTCCGTGTGTCTGCAAGGTGTGCGGTCTAGAACATATACTGTGGTCCACCACTATACTCCCCATTTCTATCGTCATGGCAGACTGGATGTAACGGCTAACGATGACCGAGAGCTGGCAACATTTGATTCGTTGGCGCTTGTCTCTTGATATTGATCAGCTGTTAAATGACTCGATATCTATAACAATTGGTGATATTCTCATCATTCGAGAATGTCTCTCGTTTCCTCTCATTCCATCATTCCGTAGAATAATTAGATGAGCGTAGCGAAGATTTTCATTCCATATACCGAAAAAATTTGGGCTTGGTTTTTATGTTTTCAGTTTTTTTTTTTTTTTGTATAATTCTGTACGCGGCATACAGGTCTGGAAAGAAAAAGTTTCAATCAACTCGAAACTTTTTTTCCAAATTGGTGTTATACCAGAATAGGTTGGGATTGTTTTTCAGAAAAATCGGTCGAACGGTTTTTCCGCAAAAAAATTGTATGGAAATTCCCTATAAGAATAGGCCAGGGGAGAAATACTTGGAAAACCAGAATTTTCCGAAAGCTCTCAAATTTATACTAAATGTGGAAAAAACTATCATACATATTTTAAGCGATTTATGGAACAATCGAGTGTGAAATAACGAAGAAAACGCATTTTAATGTACTGTTTTACACATCAATAAAAGCAATTAAGAAAGCAATTAAGAAACTATTAAATGTGAGCAACAAGTGTCACCAATAAATTAAAACGTTTAAAATCTGTGATGGATATGAAGAAGGCACTGGAACCATCGTTGGGAAACCAAGGTTTATATACCAACAGACAGCCGCGGTTCTTGAACCTTTGAAGAGATCCATGGCCTGTATATGTACATTGAGCTGACAATATGTTCCCAATCCTACATTTCCATACTTCTAAGCTCATCTCACAACGCATTAAAAACGACGGACAAACAGAAGAGTACATATATTCACTCGTTAATCGGTCAAATAAATATAAGGCGTTTTCCTAGTGGATAATGAATAATATTATAAAATGAGTATTATTGAATAAAATCTTTAAAAACTACGAGTTTCGATGTTTTTGATCAGCGTCTTCTCGTTGTCGAATTAATGTCGCTGTTTCAAGTAATTGGATGAGTGTAGCAAAGACTTCCATTTCACACACCGGCAACAATCTGAGTTCGTTCTCTTGTTTGTTTGTTTGTTGTTGTTTTGCACACGGCGTACGACAAGAGAGTAACCCATTAAGTTTAAGTTATCCACATGTTCTGGAGATTAGTGCTTGACTCGCCACAAGAGATCGCACTTGTTCTTGCTCAGATCGGCTCGGCGGATGTTTCGTGAAACTGTTGGACATCAGAGAATATCCTCACAAGAAAACCATTAGCCAGATTATTGTCCATGTTTCAGTCTCATCTGATCGGGACGAAATTCTAACAGAATCTTGATTCTAGTTCCATACATGTTTCGAACAAACTTGAAAAAAATGAATCTGTCGCTTTTGTAAGATTAAATTATTATATTGAAATTTTGGGTTAGGTCGATAGGGATATCCAATAGGTTGCACGGAATAACAAAGGCCATAAACCGAAAAGGACGGCTTGATAGTTTCGTTCGATCCCCGCCGCCGTCCATCTTTACAGGGTCTTCTCATGGTTTCCCCTGTAGTCCAGGCTAAGCCGTGATGGTTCCTACAATATATGCGACGACCGCTTCCTTCACATTACCTAAGAAACCTTCATATGATCTTCCTATCATATGTTTATAATCATTAATCCGACGCCAATAGATCTTGGTTGTCATTATACACTGCGTCGTTAAACTCAACTTGATTGAATACATATAGTGATAGTTTAAAAATCGAGGGTGTATACAACTTTCGATTATATTTCCCATGAATATCTCGCTCACGTTACAAGGCAACTACTGCGTTCTCCTAATGTAGATACAATATCGCAGGGAATGTGTCGATACGACGCCTCGAAGCCGTCGGCTTAACGGACGCCTCATTTGTCGTTCTCATGGCAACACCGAGAATACGCCGAGATGAAAATAATCTTATCAGAGCAAATCTGAGAAGAATGATTTTCGAGAGCTTTTGACTGATCGAGTCGCTTGGCTTGTAATTTGAGTTGAAGGGTTGGTACGGCGGGGGGGGGGGGGGGGGGGGGGGGGGGGGCGCACGTGAGTCGTATTTACAATACAGACTATCCGTGTGTGGAGCCGGGATCAGATTGGAAAGAAAACGACGCCTAAATTCTTTGTGTGTTTAGTATATTGGCGTGGTATCGATCCTGCTCGTACGGGCGGTTAATGTGGCAAGGAAACGCAAGCAGAAGGTGAAATCGACCTGAACTTATCATGGCCGGTACTAAATGATAAGTATCTGTCTGAAATATTGGCCTCATATCCCAGCCATAACAATAGAAAGCGGGGTCGTAACTTCTAAGCACGGATCACGGCGTGGTGGGGGTAGGTCCCCCTCAATCTGATAGGACAGTCCGCCACTGAAATCTGCCTCGCGTACAAATCACATCCCATGCTGGATTACTGGAAAACTCTCATTACGTCGGCCATAAACATTATCTCAGAACATACAGAACCACGAAATAATTACTATAGGAAAAACTATGGATATAACTATAAGAATGACTTCAAGTATTACCTTGAATAATACTATGGATTGAACCATGCAAATAACCACATCAGAATAACCGATACTCATTATACGAAACAACCACTATTTGATATGATAGCTATATCGAGTTCTCAAAAATTATTCGAAATGAATGCGCTGCGTGTTTTTCACTTTTTCAAATTTGAAGGTGGATGAAAAGTGAAGGAAAATTGAAATCACATTTCCTATTCTATCACATTTGTGATTCAGAATCAATGTATGTTCGCAATTTACCCAATAACAAAATCAAGAATGCGGCTACAGACGTCGCTCATCGACTAAAAGCATGTAAATCAAAATACATAATAATGAAAGTGCTGGTACAAAAAACTTACCAAACACTGGATGAATCAATACTGTTCCAAAACTGATTGATTGCGCAAAATTATATTGGAATGAAATTATTATGGGATATCTTGAAATATCACTGAAACATAGGAACCATGTTCGATCACTCAGCACGGTAGTTTGTTGTAGCGTCACGCGCATGAAGAAAAGAACTTCACAATTTAAATAGAAATAGAAATTGAATTGAAATAGTTAATAAACTCATTAGAATATCATTATAATATAGGCACTATGTTTGATCAGTTTGTATGGTGATTGACTGAGTGGCACGAAACAGTTTTGAAAATACGTTGTTGAGAGTTTTTCATTGCACACCTTGACTCAGCAAGTACAAGTATTAGATGCAGTCTCACAACTGAAGACGATCATATACCCCATTCCACCCTTGCTTCATGTCCTCTCCTGTAAACACCTTCGTGGCCGAGGCGAGTTGTCTTACCCTAACACAATAACGTGCGACATTCTAATCGATTTCTCAGAGTCAGAAACCTTCTTCAGATTTCCTGCTTATTTACCGCTGTTCAATGAAAAACAATAGTTAATGCTGTAGTACGAAATAGTGAAATAAACTACCAACAAGTTTGTAGTGAATGAGAAATGATAGTTAATGCCGTAATACACATAATTATAACAATATTAAAATAAAATACCACCGACTTTGTGAGTTAAGAACGATACTTACAGCCGTAGTGAGGATAACAGTGGTGAAATTATCTACCACCCAGGTCATGGTTAGTCAAAATAGTCAAAATACTGCACTAATTCCCATTGTACATAGAAAAATTATCAAGAAAACAATAATTACTTTTTCATGAGGGATATCTAGACTCCTGAGCTCGGGGGGCACTCATGTACGTCTAGCAAGCTCTTAGCATGGCTTGCTAGACCTTGCTAGACCTTGCTAGACCTTGCTAGAGCTTGCTAGACCTTGCTTGAAGTTCACAAAACCCGTTTGGCGGCAATTTGCCATCAACTTTGCGTGGAGGTTTTTGACGATCGCAACTTGAAACCGCTAGGAACTTGCGACCTGCTAGCCATATTTGCCGCGTGCCATATTTGCCGCGTGCCATGTGCCACACTACTTCTAGAACAGCTATAATATCAACCCATCTCCCTTTCATTATACACGATTTATAAGCCACCATTAGGCCTACGTTATACCATTCTCATTCTAATCGCTTTAAACATACCAACACATGAATGTATGATATAATTATTCCTGATTTGGTTTTTCACATTCTTTTGCACGATGTTGTGATACTATTATCCCGCGGTCTGCGGACTCGTTACCGCAACCCGTTGGTCTGATTCTTCCCGCCGCTCCCTCAGGATACCGCGCGGCTTTACGTCCACCCGCCTGCTAACGCATGCCTCCCGCTCGCTTTGTTGCCGCTGATTGCCGTGTTAAGTAACCGCTAAGTACACTCTTTGTCTAATCGAACAATAGCGCGTACTCGAGTGATAACTGGCACTTCATCAACGCAGCATCCTGAAGGGGCAGAGGATACTAGCCCGCCTCTCACCTCTCAGCTGATTGATGGACTGCGTTCTTTGCATACACCACAATTATCTCAAGCACATTGTATCATAGACTGAGGAGATACAAAGACACTTCAACCCAACGTTAAATCAAGATTCGTCCCCACTCCTTTGTCTCTACCTTACCCTGTAGTACCGGCAATCACCGCTATGAGTGCTGACAATCGTTTCGGCAGTTGTACTTCAGTCGACGGTAAGATGGATGCTTGCCTGGCTGTCTGCCAAGTATTCATCTTGAGTGCTAGCAGCGCTCCAGGAATGTGTAGCGATGTTTGACGTAACCACAGATGATAATGGAAGGGTTTTGAATCTTGTGAAGTAACTTACAGGGGACGTCTATCTCTTCAGTGAAGGATTGTATTGATAAAGCTAAATGTGCCAAGTATTTTACATACATTTATTCAAGGTTATTATCCTTCATCGAATTGTGAAAAGAAGTGAATGTTGTGTGAAGAGTTTGACTTGGCACATGTTTTGATAGCACTTCTTTTAGGACTGACTTTATTAATCGTTCTAGAGACTGTCGGAAGTTCGAGTGATACTTTATAAGGGTCAAAACTTGCCCTCAGAAACCAATAAGTGTTTTTATGTGTTTTTGTGCGAGAGATTCAGTCAACTTGGAGAAATAAAATAGACTTCGGATGAATATTTGTGAGCCATATCAACATTTGGGAAACTTCATGTTCAATGGAACAGACGTTGGTGCGTGGTAGCAAAACTAATTATAATTATAAATTGACATCCAAAATGAATAACTCGGAGCTAAAATGAGGTCATTTTCATCATCACTTGAATTCCGGTCACGTTTTTATTTTGGATAGTTATCAGATTTCTTGGTACCTCTCAGCATGTATCGAGTGATTTGCCTCTCAAGCCGTCTATTCCTCTAATATCAAGACAGGTCCAGGTTCAGGGGGTTCAGGTTCAGGAAGACAGGTTCAGGCCCAAGAGATAAAAAAACTACAGTGATGTAAATTTCACTGAAAATTATTTCTTTGAGAATTTTCATAAACATTTTCAATTGCTCGAAAATTTTCATTTTTTTTCAAAAACTTTTTTTTTTTTTAAACTATATCTAATATTTTTCAGTGGCACATGGATTTGTACAGAGGAAACCAGGTGTTTGAATTGACTCATAGTAATACTTAAACCATTTGCTGAACACAACATCATAATACAACTTGCAGTGACAGTAGAAATGATGAGTATGATGAGACTGGGTTCAGAATAAGGTTTTGAACATTAACAGATCGTCACTAAAAGTGTAGACGTTCCGGTAATTAACTGTAGGTTGGGCCAGCCTCCTTTGCTTTATCCTATTATATCATTCCTTTGAAGGTGTCCTATTGGAAAAGTAAATGAGGGAAGATGTTGGAAATTCTTATTGGAGAATTTGCATTGAAATATTGTAATCAGGCCTAATTGAATGAAATCCAACAATTTTTTGGAGAAAATCATTAAAAAAATATTCATTGGAATGAATTCAATAAATTCATTGGAATGAATTCAATAAATTCATTGGAATGAATTCAATAAATTCATTGGAATGAATTCAATGAATTCATTGAATTTCATTGGATTCACAGAAAAGTTTCAATGAATTGAACATTCTCTGAAAAGTTTCATTGAAAATTCCAATACATTTTCATTGAAAATTTCCATGAATTTCCAATGAAAATTCCGATGCATTTTCATTGAAAATTTCAGTGGATTTTCAATGAATTTTCATCGAGAATTTCAATGAATTTTCATTGAAAATTTTGAAAACATTCCAACTGAAAGTTTGAGAAAATGTTCAATATGAGATTGTGAACGTCCCATCACTAGATAAGACTAGGCAATCAGATCAGATCCAGCCGATTGGTGTTCTCCGACCTTGCAATAGTAGGCCGGGTCTACTGTCACTCCACCTCGCTCCCCGCTGATTGCCAGCTCCCTGTTATCATGCGCATAACAAGCATGCAGTGTATTAATGTCGTCTCGACCTTGCAATAGTAGGCCGGGTCTACTATCACTCCACCTCGCTCCCCGCTGATTGCCAGCGCCCTGCTATCATGCGCATAACAAGCTTGCAGTGTATTAATGTCGTCTCGACCTTGCAATAGTAGGCCGGGTCTACTATCACTCCACCTCGCTCCCCGCTGATTGCCAGCGCCCTGTTATCATGCGCATAACAAGCTTGCAGTGTATTAATGTCGTCTCGACCTTGCAATAGTAGGCCGAGTCTACTATCACTCCACCTCGCTCCCCGCTGATTGCCAGCGCCCTGTTATCATGCGCATAGCAAGCTTGCAGTGTATTAATGTCGTATCGACCTTGCAATAGTAGGCCGGGTCTACTATCACTCCACCTCGCTCCCCGCTGATTGCCAGCGCCCTGTTATCATGCGCATAACAAGCTTGCAGTGTATTAATGTCGTCTTGACCTTGCAATAGTAGGCCGGGTCTACTATCACTCCACCTCGCTCCCCGCTGATTGCCAGCGCCCTGCTATCATGCGCATAACAAGCTTGCAGTGTATTAATGTCGTCTCGACCTTGCAATAGTAGGCCGGGTCTACTATCACTCCACCTCGCTCCCCGCTGATTGCCAGCGCCCTGTTATCATGCGCATAACAAGCTTGCAGTGTATTAATGTCGTCTCGACCTTGCAATAGTAGGCTGGGTCTACTATCACTCCACCTCGCTTCCCGCTGATTGCCAGCGCCCTGTTATCATGCGCATAACAAGCTTGCAGTGTATTAATGTCGTCTCGACCTTGCAATAGTAGGCCTGGTCTACTATCACTCCACCTCGCTCCCCGCTGATTGCCAGCGCCCTGTTATCATGCGCATAACAAGCTTGCAGTGTATTAATGTCGTCTCGACCTTGCAATAGTAGGCCGGGTCTACTATCACTCCACCTCGCTCCCCGCTGATTGCCAGCGCCCTGTTATCATGCGCATAACAAGCTTGCAGTGTATTAATGTCGTCTCGACCTTGCAATAGTAGGCCTGGTCTACTATCACTCCACCTCGCTCCCCGCTGATTGCCAGCGCCCTGTTATCATGCGCATAACAAGCTTGCAGTGTATTAATGTCGTCTCGACCTTGCAATAGTACGCCGGGTCTACTATCACTCCACCTCGCTCCCCGCTGATTGCCAGCGCCCTGTTATCATGCGCATAACAAGCTTGCAGTGTATTAATGTCGTCTCGACCTTGCAATAGTAGGCCTGGTCTACTATCACTCCACCTCGCTCCCCGCTGATTGCCAGCTCCCTGTTATCATGCGCATAACAAGCATGCAGTGTATTAATGTCGTCTCGACCCGAGAGTTGTTACGCTGATTTATGGAGGTTTCTTGTGAACAGGGCTTCATTATTTCCCAGCTCAGAACTGCCGTATAAGTTACTCCTTGGTGTGATTAATACAGCCCATACGTTGTTGCCTCATCCACACCGCTACTCGCGTTTCCCAACAACTCTGTCATGCATCATTTCAACTCGTTTTCTTTTATGAACAACGGAGCCGAGGTCCCACGATTGCCATGTAATAATGGGAAGGAAGCGGTCGTGACCTATATTGTGGGAATCATCCCGGCAGCCTAGACTACAGAGGGAAACCATGAAAAAACCTGGAAAGACGGACGGCGGCGGGGATCAAACTGGGTACGATATTCCCTGCACCTTCCAGGTCACATGAAGCGAGCGCGCTAACCACTGCGCTACATGTGCCGGTTTTGATATTAGTGTGATGATAATTCTTGATACTCGATTCCATTGAATCGTTCCAGGGTGAAAATATCGATATAATTGAGTTCGTCCTGTCAGTAGATTGACTGGAATATTCCTCCAGGACTAGAATCAGCCGACAGAGCCACCGAAGTGTTCATACATGCTGAGACATGCAGGCGTATGACTCCCGTGGGTAAGACAAGGACAGCGAAGTGGGTGAGACAAGGACAGCGAGTCAAAGCACATCACTGTTGTGTTGGTAGCTTGTAACTCACGTCAAATGGTCGAGGATTCTTCTGGAACCCGTGTCACCAACCGACAATAATTATATATTGAGAGGTTCATTGTTGAATACGGCACGAAAGAACATACGCAGCCAAGGGTGATAACGAGTTAGTTAATTCGCTGATTATCGCCTGATTATAGCCAATCTAACCGGCACCGGCTCTCGTTTCACTGGGCGTGATTCAATGCAGTGTCTATTAGATAACTTAATCCTCAGAATAACGCGTCTCGGTCGAGTGGAAGCCGTTTGAGACCGGAGTTTATTGAGGTATTATATCATTCTCTTATCACTTTTCTCTTCGTCTGTCGTCTTCTCTTATTTCATTTTATATTATCATCTCTTACTTTTCTCTTTCTTTCCCCCTTCCTCCATATGCTTGAAACATCCACAACCGTTGACAACTACGGCAAAGTACACGGATATAAATATAGGCGCAGAGTGGCCTTTCTGTCGACGTGCCCTTGAACCCTAACCCTAACTATAACTAATCCTCAGGTTAACTGTTCGTGTTGGTGAACCGGGCCTAATTGCACGCGGATGTCTGGATGAATGAACAGCAGAAGTCGCATTCATGTTGTATTAAATGCGAGTCGGTCTCGAACGCGAGGAGCGCCATCTTTGTCACGATTCCATTGAATGTGATCTGTAAGGCGCTGATTGCAGCTTTTGTCTCCAACTTGGCTGCCGCTATTCAATACAAGATGGCGCGCGGACAAAACTTACTTGATAAACCATTTACACTTTTTATAGAACTTAATTGAATAATATTGTGAGACAAAGAAGTGGCTGACAATAGCTGCCAATAGGGCTGTGTGTGGAGCAGCCGCCTCCACTGCTAACTGCTAACTGCCAACTGCTAACTGCCAACTGCTAACTGCCGTGCGGATAGCTCGTGGTGTTATGTATGCGTCGTGAGGGGGGGGAGATATTTATATTGGAGGCACTCGAGAAAGTTATATACACAACTTGAATCTCAAATTATTATAAGCCTTTCTTATTCATTCAGTCATTTCTATAACATAAATCATGGCATTGAAATCTCTAGATTTGCATTCACAAACTTGCTTTGATATCAATATTAGTCATTTCTTAAAGAGAGTACTTCATACCACGGACCCATGGTGTCTATAGTGGCTTAACCGTGACACACCCCCTTCTGGTACTACTTGTTTGTTTCTCTAAATATTAAAAAAAAAATTAGCGATATGTTATGATTCAGTAATCTTTTGTTATGCTCGAAGGATTGAATAAACATCTTCAAGTCGATATAATATAGCCTTATTTTATATGGGGAGTGGTTCGTAGAATCCACTATAGACGCCAGGGTCCGTGGTAGAAAGGTCTGCCTTTTTTAAATCCAATCATTCAATTGATAAAGAATGATCAATCTGAATTTCGTTCACCTTGATAGAAATATGTAGGTCCATTAGAATCATATATACACATTTTGAGAGAATTTCATTTCATACGGATAGAATTTATATCATGAACATTTCAACCAGTGCGCTGTTCTTGGGGATATTTTCCGAAGTGGAAGAATTTTTTAGGGAAACTCCATCGAACCGATTTTGCTGAAAAACATGCAATCCAAACCTGTACTCTGGTGAGACAAATGTTTAGAAAAAGACGATCGGTTACTTTCCTCGACCTGTATGCCACGTACAAAATGACTGAAAACCAACTTATATAAAAACGAAGCTCGGAAAAACTATTGGTCAAATAAAGTCTTTCTAAGAGAGGGAAAATGCATATGTGTGCATTAGGCGATTTAACGCGATTTGAAACAGTGGTTGTTAAGTGATATTATTTGATATGTTCTCAAATTTGCTCCCTCATATGTACTAAATCTGTCTCCCCTCCAAGGTAATGTCTATTTCTGTCTCTGTTTTTCATAAGCAATAAGTTATGAAAATTATTGTAATTCACTTTCTCAATTCTCAATTGTTTATTTTTTGATAATTGTCAGTTGACAAGATGTAGTATATCGTATTTTTTTCATATATTGTTCACCACTAGTCGCTTGTGTTTGTTTGATTCAGTTTATTTATTTTTTGTAACCTACAGACAAGCATTTCATAGGCTTTGTAGATCTTTGTGAATGTTTATGTAATTGTTATTATATTTTTCATGTGACAATAAAAAAATATATATCAGGCATATAATGCAAACGTTCGGTAATTATAGCTATAAGCTTGATAGCTTTTGACATTATGAGATAAAATATACATGCCAATTTTATTTCATCATGTCAAAGCTATTAAGCTTATAGTTAACGTTTGCATTATGCCTGATATCTATCCACACGAATGCATTCTCCCTCTCCTATATAGTCAACTTGACCAATACTTTCATATCATTTCTTTTGAATGCCAAAGATTTGAATTAGCAATGGTTTGTCTCTCTGTTTTTACAAGTTTCTGTTCTGGTGGGATATCACTATTTTTGTGCTTAACATTTGCTATGAAAACGAAGCTCGATTTTTGTCGGTAAGTGCAATGAGAGTCTTCGCTACGCTCATCTGTGAATATTCCGACGCGCCGAGAGTGAGTGAGAGCGCTGACAAACATGACACTTCTGAAACTAGAAAGAAATGGCGATCATCGTTAACCTTTTTCCTCGCGAGAAATGAGATTTATTCCGTAGATCAAAAGAACGTTGCCTTTTTGATCTCTGCCGTATAACAATACAGCCAGCATAGAAAGCTCTTACTCCAGATTTGGTCATAACAGACTAGAGAAAAGACGTCGTCAGCGTCGACTTTTTTCCTCTCGATTGAGATATCATTTGGGTAGTTCTTGTGTCGGTTTCCCGCTTTATCTTCCTCTCGATTAGTCTTCCTGGAACACTTGTCTGTGATGAGTCCCCGGGGAAGACTTGAAACCTGGAATGGTTTTTCCCGTCTTTATGTCGTGGCTAAAAGGGTCTGAACCCGCAGCAGGCTGTGACAATGTCGAGAGGAACCAATGAGAGGCGCGCTGAGAACTCGCAGAATACCAAGCCTTCGTTTAGCATAAGGTCAATTAACTCCGTTTGGTTTCTCACTTCATGTCAAATAAACCATGAGATAATCCACCTTATTATTATTAATTCATTAAATAATTTGGAAACCAGTTTTTTCGCACGTCAACAATGAAAGGATATTGTAACATATCGTCAAACACATAAATGTTAGAGTCAAGAATGAATATACAAAATGGGAGGAATTAAGCAATAGAATTGGAAAGGGATTACAAAGAAGTACTCGGGGAGGGGTAAGAATGGAAGTGGAGAAAGTGGATAGAGAGGTAGGTAAATATGGATTCATACTAAGAACGACGCGGAAATGGAATGAATTGGAAGAAGATATCAAGAACATAACGAAGATTGATGATTTAAGAATAGAGCTAAGAAAAAAATAACAAAGTATAATTTTATCGAGTATGTTTGATTGTAACTTCATAAGGTATAGTAACCATTACCACCTGTTTTATGAACAATCTGTAATTGATGAATAATATATGTTAATATGTAAATATAAAAACAATCCAAACAATAATAAAATATGATGAATAATAGATCATAAAAAGCATAAGAAAAATCACAAAATGAAAATTTAAACCTATAACAGGGGATAGGCTTATTGAAATACATTGAAAATATAATTCAAACTCCCTTAGTGAATTATTGTCATCTATAGATGGATAGATAGATAGATATGACTTTATTTACATTTACCTACAGATATTATACAAATGTGAAAGGGCGAGGTTCGGTTGGTTCACCGCTCTTCCACCTAACCGTCTACATACAATACAAGAATAAACATTTTACAATCAGGTACAAGAAAAAAATGCAGTATCTATCTGTTCATTCTGATCCATTCAATACAATCTACACGTCTCACATTTCTGATGTTACTATAGGCGTATTCTCGCATCCCATGATCACAAATTGAACTTTTTCAGTTCGATTTCACTTTTTTAATCCCTTCTGAGAAAACAAAGTAGGCCTATCGAAACATTATCGCATGAGCTCGTCTAGAGTTTAATGAATGCAATATATGTAAAAGTTTTCCCTCGTCTCTGTCCTGACCTCCAGGCTGAAACAACAAAACACGTCGGTAAATATTTTGATGTATTACGTCACGAGACGTGAAATATTTGCTGGAAGTTTCCTATAAAAAATATTCATTCCAGCGTTCCGTATACACACCGTACCGGAGAGGACGTGAATGTTTGGGTAAGGTGGAAACCTCTCAGCGCCCCCATTTGTCATTCTCTCCTCCCGGATCGAGACGAGATGAGAAGAGATGCGATCCCGGCCGGTAAAGCAGCGCGTACCATCACCGACAGCAGTGCTGAGAGGCTGGGAGGGGGGGGGGTCATAACGGGAACTATTAATTACTCGATTCAAATAAAAGTTTATAAAACCGATCGCGTATTTGCCGCGTGAAATGTAGGCCGTATTGTGTGGACGAGTCGCTTGTGTCGCGATAGAGTTCCAGTGGCGGTGGCGCTGACAGGCGATTAGGGCTGCTTTGTGACGTCACCCATTGAGGCGTCAATCAGGACTCGGAACCATCAATCAGGATATCAGCCTGACGAGTGACACTTCCTGCTCGTCCTTGTCTAGCTTCTCGCAGTATTGTCAACAATCAACTACTGATAAAATAGACAAATAATTCAAGTTGTAAGGAGAAACGATGAAAAAATGACATGGATCTGATGAATGAGAGTTATAACTTCTGGGTCAGGAAATGTCTGAATGTTCTCTTGAAGAACGCCTCATGATTGGTAGGTCCGTGAACCTGTCCCCCCCACTCGAGCACTAATCATGAAACTTGGTCAGGATTTAGTGCTCAATTAGTGCTATCGATTTGTCAAGTATTAGAATTAGTGCTCCGATAGTTCCCGAGATAATGGCATTTGTTTGTGGGGGGGGTCAAGTTCACGCTCCCCCCCCCCACTCGAGCACTAATTCTGAAACTTAGCCAGGATTTAGTGCTCAATTAGTGCTATCGATCTGCCAAGTACTAGAATTAGTGCTCTGTAAGTTCCCGAGATATTAGCGTTTGAAAGTGGGGGGGGTCAAGTTCACGCTCCCCCCCCCCACTCGAGCACTAATTCTGAAACTTGGCCAGGATTTAGTGCTCAATTAGTGCTATCGATCTGCCAAGTACGAGAATTAGTGCTCTGTTAGTTCCCGAGATATGGGCGTTTGAAAGTGGGGGGGGTCAAGTTCACGCTCCCCCCCCCAGTGAGCAAGGATCATGAAACTTGGCCAAAACTTACCTTATAATTAGTGCTATAACATTGCATAGTTTTAGAATTAGTGCTCGGATAGTTTTCGAGAAAAACGATATTTAAGGTGCTATTTTTTTCGGGAGGCGCGCCAACCAAGCGCCGCGCGCGAAATTCGAATGCCTAACCGTCAAAAACGTACACACGTCGTTTTGCGTGTTACTTCCGTCCCGAAATGACTTCGAAATGAATCAGTTGATGTTTAGTTCACAAAATAACTATTGGGAAAACGCCATACATGTGTTTTTTGACTAGTGAGAGTGTACACATTCGAAGAATTGAATAGAAAATTATTTTTAATCATATTATTTGTTCCATTGAAAAAACTGCACAGCAAACGAAATTGCCGAGATGGAATATGAACAGCTATTGCTGATTTTATATTTGCAAAACATTTCAGATCGTCACACATTTTTTTATCAAACCTTTCACGCCTTTAGAATTACTTCTTGTCAGCATACACACTTCTCTAAAATGAAGCCATACCAATTGTCTTTTAAACTTCATTGTTGAGATTGAATTACGAATCAATCGTTGTTTTCTCTTTCACAATTCACACATGAGGAATAAACGTTGAGAGTCATTTTCAAATATCAACACGCTCCCTATGATCATACCTTTTTCACGGATTTTGATGGTCTTTTTAATGGTATTGGATTGTAATACTGCTTGATGGTTTATTAGGTAAGGAAGCGGTCGTAGCCTATAATGTGGTAACTATCTTGTCATAGGCTGGAGAGAAGAACAATACAATCCTCGGTAAAGATGGTAGTGGACACTATGCGCTATCTTCACCCTTGCTTCACTGAAAAGTTTATTGATAGTATACAATGATTACCGAATGAAATAATGATTGACAGATGATTACAAAAAATTACTTGTCTTATATGGGGATAGTAGTCTCAAATAATTTGTAAAAATATGTCGTTCATCATGTCATGCAGCATGCACTGATTCAACCCCTGGAAATGCCTAGCTTCCAAAATAATAAATAAACTAGACGCTCATTGTACATCGATAATTTAATTTCCTCATCAAATGAATCTTATACTGTACTGTTTTTTACCATTTGTTATGTATTGAATAATTATATTATCACGTCTTTGAACAAGAGAGTCACATTGAAGATGATTATTTATTTTGAATTAAATCAAATTTATACTGTGTTTAACGACGCACTGTGAAGATAACTGAGATCTATTCACGTCCAATGAATCATTCATTAGTGTCGGTTATTATTCATTATTGACATTCTATTTTATCGTTGGACGATTTTTTATCTAAATATTATTCTAATATTTCTTTATTTTGAAACGTATCTTCGAATATTCAAACCAAGCACACGCACTATACTTGGACCGAGTGAATGATGAATTTTCATTTTTTTGCATTCGTAGAACGATGAACTATTTAATAAAATAATATATCTTACACTAGTTTGCCACACATTAAATACTAATAACATGCCATCAGGGAAATATAATTTGTAGGTATCCAATGTACTTTGTTACGGCAAAAATTTTGTGAATACTAAAAGTACAAGTATTAAAAGTACAAATACTACATCTTCATACTTGAGAACCACCTATAATATTTCGAATATCACTGTGATTGGTCTTTTGATAGGCGCTAGAGGAGTCACAAGTTTTTTTTGTAGAATTTTGTAGGAAGTTTAATCTAAACAGTGATTTTATAAATTTGATAGGAATTTTAGCCTCAAAAGGATCAATTGCCATTTTGAAAAACCATTCATACTCACATTCATTTTTCAACGATGAATTCATTCATTATTCGCCATTTTTGTAGTATTTTATATCATTTTCATATTACTGTTCGTACTAATACTTTTTCATATTACTGTTTGTTACCCTCTCATTATTTTTCACCATGTCTAATTTTTTTCATTGTACATTCACGTGAGATTTATTATTATCGTGTGTTTTTTTTTTCTAATGTAGCTTAACGACCCCACCAACAGCTAGGTTATACGAGGGTACGAATGAGCGGGTGATAATGAAACGATGAAGTGATGATAGATGAAAGGACGCTTACAAAAACCCATGCCTTATGCGGGACTCGAACCCACGCCTAACAGTGACTTCAGTTACTACCGCTAGCGATAATTGACTTGGTCACCGGGGCGGCCTGTGTGTTTTATTTTCTATTTCATCAATTTGTTATTTGATTATTATTATATGTCGAATGAAAATCTTGAAATTCAGCCGGAGATATTTTCAAAATCTATTGCATTCAATTCATTATTGTATTTGGAGTATTTTGGGAAATTCATGTATATAAATTCTTTATTAATTCGAAGTAGAGACTCTGCCTTGTAATAAAGGTTGCCTACAGACACAGAATAAAAAATAATAACGAATATAACAAATTAGTGAATGGTATAGAAAAATAATAATAATATTGAGCTAAATTGAAGAAAAAAGAGATATTTTGTAGTTGATTAATTAATTATTTAAAATAAGAATAGTAAAAAATAAGAAAAAGCACATAATATGAGAGAAAATAATGGCTACACACTGAATTAATTCAAATTATATTAATGGTTTCTAAAAATTGGAATGGATCCTTTTAAGGCTAAAAGAGTTAATGAATAAATGATACTATTACTGATATTAAATCTTTTAGAAAATTCAACGAAGAAGTGAGGAATTATGCCTCTGGCACCAATCAAGAGTCCAATCACTTCCACGTCCAGCAGATTGTATAAGGCTAAAAAATATTGTATGGTGGGCTCGTAGATCAATTTAAACCAAGTGTTGATGGTGTGTGGACATGTACATAGACATGTACAAGACATTTAATTTTCTGTAATCATCTGTCAATCATTATTTCATTCGGTAATCATTGTATACTATCAATAAACTTTTCAGTGAAGCAAGGGTGAAGATAGCGCATAGTGTCCACTACCATCTTTACCGAGGATTGTATTGTTCTTCTCTCCAGCCTATGACAAGATAGTTACCACATTATAGGCTACGACCGCTTCCTTACCTAATAAACCATCAAGCAGTATTACAATCCAATACCATTAAAAAGACCATCAAAATCCGTGAGAAAGGTATGATCATAGGGAGAGTGTTGATATTTGAAAATGACTCTCAACGTTTATTCCTCATGTGTGAATTGTGAAAGAGAAAACAACGATTGATTCGTAATTCAATCTCAACAATGAAGTTTAAAAGACAATTGGTATGGCTTCATTTTAGAGAAGTGTGTATGCTGACAAGAAGTAATTCTAAAGGCGTGAAAGGTTTGATAAAAAAATGTGTGACGATCTGAAATGTTTTGCAAATATAAAATCAGCAATAGCTGTTCATATTCCATCTCGGCAATTTCGTTTGCTGTGCAGTTTTTTCAATGGAACAAATAATATGATTAAAAATAATTTTCTATTCAATTCTTCGAATGTGTACACTCTCACTAGTCAAAAAACACATGTATGGCGTTTTCCCAATAGTTATTTTGTGAACTAAACATCAACTGATTCATTTCGAAGTCATTTCGGGACGGAAGTAACACGCAAAACGACGTGTGTACGTTTTTGACGGTTAGGCATTCGAATTTCGCGCGCGGCGCTTGGTTGGCGCGCCTCCCGAAAAAAATAGCACCTTAAATATCGTTTTTCTCGAAAACTATCCGAGCACTAATTCTAAAACTATGCAATGTTATAGCACTAATTATAAGGTAAGTTTTGGCCAAGTTTCATGATCCTTGCTCACTGGGGGGGGGGAGCGTGAACTTGACCCCCCCCACTTTCAAACGCCCATATCTCGGGAACTAACAGAGCACTAATTCTAGTACTTGGCAGATCGATAGCACTAATTGAGCACTAAATCCTGGCCAAGTTTCAGAATTAGTGCTCGAGTGGGGGGGGGGGGAGCGTGAACTTGACCCCCCCCACTTTCAAACGCTAATATCTCGGGAACTTACAGAGCACTAATTCTAGTACTTGGCAGATCGATAGCACTAATTGAGCACTAAATCCTGGCTAAGTTTCAGAATTAGTGCTCGAGTGGGGGGGGAGCGTGAACTTGACCCCCCCCCACAAACAAATGCCATTATCTCGGGAACTATCGGAGCACTAATTCTAATACTTGACAAATCGATAGCACTAATTGAGCACTAAATCCTGACCAAGTTTCATGATTAGTGCTCGAGTGGGGGGGGGACAGGTTCACGGACCTATGATAGGTATCAGAGTGTCATACTCGTCTCCTGTCATACGCTCAAGTGCACAGTTAAGGCTGGTGGTGGTGCCGAGTTGATACGGGTGGAGGTGCCGAGTTTATACGAGTGGAGGTGCCGAGTTGAGACGGGTGGAGGTACCGAGTAAATACGAGTGGAGGTGCCGAGTTGAGACGGGTTGAGGTGCCGAGTTGATACGAGTGGATGTGCCGAGTTGATACGGGTGGAGGTGCCAAGTTATACAGGTGAAGGTGCCGAGTTGATACGGGTGGAGGTACCGAGTTGATACGAGTGGAGGTGCCAAGTTGATACGGGTGGAGGTGCCGAGTTGAGACAGGTGGAGCTACCGAGTTGATACGGGTGGAGGTGCCGAGTTGATACGGGTGGAGGTGCCGAGTTGAGACAGGTGGAGCTACTGAGTTCATACGGGTGGAGGTGCCGAGTTAATACGGGTGGAGGTGCCGAGTTGATACAGCTGGAGGTGCCAAGTTGATACGGATGAAGGTGCCAAGTTGATACGGGTGGAGGTGCCGAGTTGATACGGGTGGAGCTGCCGAGTTGATACGGCTAGAGGTGCCGAGTTCGACTCAATGTAGTGTTGCCGCGGTTTTTGCGGTGCAGGCGCCAGGTCATCAACAATGTTCCATTCTGTGGGCCTGAAGTATTCCCGAGTGTATCTGATTTTGTTCTGACGTCACTTCGTCGTCTTCTTCTGTTCGCCCTCAGAGCCACAGATCCCCGACGGTTGGGGTATAACGACGGACGATGTCGGGAGGAACGAGGATGCTGACGGGCTTGACAATCAATACGACTCGAACTAACGAACATTGTTGTTAGATATCATTGCAGCGCTTCCTTAAGGCGGTACATGCACATTCCATGGAACTCCAGGGTAATGTCATGCTCTTGCATCAATATGTCATTCTATTATTGTGAATCAATCAGTTTCAAGATAATACGTCAATTGATACCAATAATGTAATGGAATTCATTGACGTATTATCTCATAACTGATTGAATTCACAGAAATAGAGTGCCATATTAATTAAAGAGCATACAATTTTCTTGGAGTTGGTAGACTTTTTATTCTTTGACACTGGTTTATGAACATGAAGAAAAAATAGTAAAGGTGATTTGTTCTATTTTTATAAGCGCCTTGCATGCACTCCCTATGGAGTTTGGGAGTTGATTTAGCGGAATATCAGTTTTTGGTGATAACTTTTGAACGGTATGAGATATGGAAATTCTGAAAATGATAAAACACAGATATTTTTAATACCTTCAGATGGTGTAAGTAATAACTATTTATCTCAAATCGCCCAATTGTCAGGCGAAATCGCTTAAAAATACATATTTTTCAACCGTATACGCCTGACAATTGTGCGATGTGAGATAAATAGTTACTTCACTCACATTGCCTTGAAGGTATTGCAAATATCTGTGTTTCATCTTTTTCAAAATTTCCATATCTCATACCGTTCAAAAGTTATCGCCAAGAACTGATATTCCGCTAAATCAACTCCCATGGACTCTTAAGCGCTTTTCTCCCCTCTACAGCCTGCATGCATACCACATATAGAACTATAGCGCCGTGTTAGGGCCGTTAATTATCTTCGTCCAACAATCTCTAGAAATAGTGTCATGGCAACCAATTATTCCTTAACAATGTCAAGAAACATCATCATACATGCATATGAATCAGCTGGTACCAGAATGACACGCATGGGAACAGCTCTAACTGGCAGTTAAGAGTCGTTATCTCCATGGTTACCCGACAACAAGGTCACGTGTTCTCGTGATCAGCGGACATGAACTGATATTCTCGAGTATTGGTATCCCTGGATTCCAACAAGGGCTCCTGGAATACAGAGTAAGGAAGTAATAACATATTTTCTGTGGGATCTCAGCACAAGCAGTGTTCTTATTAGATGAGCGTAGCGAACATTTCCATGGAACTCTTACCAATCTTTGTCTTTTTTTTTTTTTTTTTTTTTTTTTTTTTTTTCCTTGTGGGCACTGCACTGCAGGGTTTGAACGATTGACATGAAACTTTTTTTTATACGCAAACTTATCCAACTTAGAACTGTATAGTTTTGGGGTCAAATCGGTTGGACCATTTTTGAGAAACATTATTTCAAAGTTTCTGAAAACCCCATAAGATTGGGCTGGGTGGAAAAAATTGAAAAATACTAGGAAAACGCCTTATATGCGTTGTGAGATGAGCTTAGAAGTATGGAAATGTAGAATTAAGAATATTTGGTCGGCTCAATGTACATATACAGGCCATGGATCACTTCAAAGGTTTAAAAACCGCGGCTGTCTGTTGGTATATGGACCTTGGTTTCCAAACAATTAAACCAGTGCCTTCTTCATATCCATCACAGATTTTAAACGTTTTAATTTATTGGTGACACTTGTTGCTCACATTTAATAGTTTCTTAATTGCTTTTCTTAATTGCTTTTATTGATGTGTAAAAAAGTACATTAAAAATGAGTTTTCTTCGTTGTTTCACATCCGATTGTTCCATAAGTCGCTTAAATGTGTATGATAGTTCTTCCCACACTCAGTATAAATTTGAGAGCTTTTGAAAAAAATAAAATTCCAAGTATTTCTCCCCTGGCCTATTCTTATGGGGAATTTCCATACTTTCCGATTTCTTTCCGGAAAATCCGTTCGACCGATTTTTCTGAAAAACAATCCCAACCTATTCTGGTATAATACCAATTCGTAAAAAAAGTTTCGAGTTGATTGAAACTTTTTCCTGACCTGTATGCCGCGTACAAAATTACACACAAAAAAAAAAAAAAAACATAAAAACCAAGCCCAAAATTTTTCGGTATATGGAATGAAAATCTTCGCTACGCTCATCTAAAAATCTCTCCGATATAATTCAAATTTTCCTCAGATGTGAACACAGAAATAATACACACTAGGAAAACGCCTTATATGCGTTGTGAGATGAGCTTAGAAGTATGGAAATGTAGAATTAAGAATATTTGGTCGGCTCAATGTACATATACAGGCCATGGATCACTTCAAGGTTTAAAAACCGCGGCTGTCTGTTGGTATATGGACCTTGGTTTCCAAACAATTAAACCAGTGCCTTCTTCATATCCATCACAGATTTTAAACGTTTTAATTTATTGGTGACACTTGTTGCTCACATTTAATAGTTTCTTAATTGCTTTTCTTAATTGCTTTTATTGATGTGTAAGAAAGGACATTAAAAATGCGTTTTCTTCCTTATTTCACACCCGATTGTTCCATAAGTCGCTTAAATTGTGTATGATAGTTCTTCCCACATTCAGTATAAATTTGAGAGCTTTTGAAAAAAATAAAATTCCAAGTATTTCTCCCCTGGCCTATTCTTATAGGGAATTTCCATACTTTCCGATTTTTTTCCGGAAAATCCGTTTGACCGATTTTGCTGAAAAACAATCCCAACCTATTCTGGTATAACACCAATTTGTAAAAAAAGTTTCGAGTTGATTGAAACTTTTTCCTGACCTGTATGCCGCGTACAAAATTACACAAAAAAAAAAAAAAAAAAAAAAAAAAAAAAAAAAAAAAAAAAAAAAAAAAACCAAGCCCAAAATTTTTCGGTATATGGAATGAAAATCTTCGCTACGCTCATCTAATTAATAAAAATTGACTTGTAATTCGGACCAGCCGTTCCGAAGAAAATAATTTAATACATGTTTCTTATTACTAGGAAAACGCCTTATATGCGTTGTGAGATGAGCTTAGAAGTATGGAAATGTAGAATTAAGAATATTTGGTCGGCTCAATGTACATATACAGGCCATGGATCACTTCAAAGGTTTAAAAACCGCGGCTGTCTGTTGGTATATGGACCTTGGTTTCCAAACAATTAAACCAGTGCCTTCTTCATATCCATCACAGATTTTAAACGTTTTAATTTATTGGTGACACTTGTTGCTCACATTTAATAGTTTCTTAATTGCTTTTCTTAATTGCTTTTATTGATGTGTAAAAAAGTACATTAAAAATGAGTTTTCTTCGTTGTTTCACATCCGATTGTTCCATAAGTCGCTTAAAATGTGTATGATAGTTCTTCCCACACTCAGTATAAATTTGAGAGCTTTTGAAAAAAATAAAATTCCAAGTATTTCTCCCCTGGCCTATTCTTATGGGGAATTTCCATACTTTCCGATTTTTTTCCGGAAAATCCGTTTGACCGATTTTTCTGAAAAACAATCCCAACCTATTCTGGTATAACACCAATTTGTAAAAAAAGGTTCGAGTTGATTGAAACTTTTTCCTGACCTGTATGCCGCGTACAAAATTACACAAAAAAAAAAAAAAAAAAAAAAAAACATAAAAACCAAGCCCAAAATTTTTCGGTATATGGAATGAAAATCTTCGCTACGCTCATCTAAATTAGAAAATATAGAGATATCAGTGGAAAAATATTGCATCGTTAATTCACGGCTTCCCAGATCCATTGGCATCGGATAAAGTTCATTTTATGTGATCAAGGTGTGTAGAGTTTCGCTCATCTCACAACGCGTATTCCGCGTTTGCCTATAGTTATTCTATTTGCTGATAGATTCAGTGGCTCCAGATTGCACGGTAAATATTCAGATCTTTGCGACTGTCGTTTGATATACACAGAACACACGAACATGTATGAATAATAAAACCGAGCATCGGAAAGAGATGAGATGAAGATAGTGATAAGATAACAAGTATACCTTTCCCCAAAACAAATAGCAATTCAAATGTTTGAATTATTGATTATTGCCTGATCCGTTTACAGTTTGTTAAATGAGTTATATTATATTCATGCTAGCTGGTTCAATATCGCCCTTGTGGTGTCCCGTCCGAACGATCCTACCTCACCATCCTTGACCTCGATCAACTGAATGCAGGATATGGAATGGAATGACCGCCCAGCTGGACACAAGCCGCGCGCCCAATATCACAATATTATATCACGGCCGGGTCTGAAGGCCCGTAGTGAATTTCGGTGATGAGGTCATTTTTCAAGTCATTTTAGCGAATTCCCAGGCAATTTTGGAGTCTAATAATTTGAATAATTATGGATATTTTCGATATTATTTCCAATAAATAAACCGTTGAAGATATTTTTCGAAGTTATCTTCGCTATTTCCCCAGCAAAGCCCCACAGGAAATTTGTTGATTTATGGTCTTTTTTAAGTGATTTTTGCATTACAAGCACTTTTGGAGTCTAGTATTTGAAACATATTACAGACATTTCCGAAGTTATTTCTATTATTTTAATCATCATGGACATTTTCGAAATTATTTTCACGATTTCTCACTTCAAAATATAGTATTGTGTGTTTATTTATAACATACATATAGGCCTCTTTTGAAGAAGGAAGAATTATTGTTGGGACGCAAATGTCGATTGTTGTGGCCCCACCAATCGACGTCCCTGCAAGCGAAGTGACAAGGCTCGAACCCAGGACTATCGCAGCCTCACCCGACAAGTTCGCGTCTGAAACGTGTGCTCACTTTACACACTCATAAAACGCCGAACCTCGTCTCGAATCTCGTGCATTATCTGAGCTCGCGGCGTCGACGAATTATCACTGCACGCTGACGTTGATTGATACGCGGAGGAAACGGTTCCCGCTTCTATCCACCTGACACACTGACACTCACTGACAGTCGCCGAGTCAACCAATCCGCTCACTTCATTCCTATTCCCGCCTCGAACCTCGAGCATGCTTAATTACGTTACCGCTTATTTCATAATATCATTATGTTCAAAGAAGTGAGTCTCGGCTTCCCGGTGGAAGATTCAGAGGAGCGAACACGCATGCGTAACAAACTGCCACTGAACTTATTTACAGTGACAGTTACAATCACAACACACTTTTACCTTTAATGGTGATCTAAAAATGTCCCAATCATTCGACAAGAGTCTAATATAACATCATTTCAATGTAGGCCTATATATTGTCTGAAATATCAAGTGTTTTGAGGCTCCTATTAATCCCGCTTATTATTCATTATGATTGTATACAGTAGGAAGAACAGTGTATACAAGTAGTGAGAAAAGAGCGCGGAAGCCCCGTAACAACCTGTGCCTCACTACCTGCATAATAATATCAATCAGAACAGAACAAAAATTAATAATTCAACTGAAATGAAAATCAGAATGATCAAATATGAATTATAAATTCCTAACATCTGTGAAGTTTCATTCAATCAATTCAATTTCAAATAATGTTATTCTTGCTTTTTGA
>OU015464.1:34099128-34122719 GCA_907164805.1 Brachyptera putata
GACCAGCCGTTCCGAAGAAAATAATTTGATACATGTTTTTTATTTATAGAAAAGATAGAAATATTAGTGGAAAAATATTGCATTGTTAAATTCACGGCTTCCCAGATCCATTGGCATCGGATAAAGTTCATTTGATATGATCAAGGTGTGTATAGTTTCGCTCATCTCACAACGCACATTCCGCGTTTGCCTAGTAATCATATCGCTACTCGTTACTCGTGATCGTCGACATTCAACTGGTCGCCTGGTGACCAGCATGATACCGCGAGTGTGACTGCATGGTACAATAATAATATAATAATATCCTTTATTGTCATTTAAAAAAATCCTTTTTCATGTGTGTATACATTCATTATGGGATGTACGAACACTTTCAGTTGATAATAATCTAAATATGAGATTAAAATATGAATAGAAAAATTGGGACATTTGTTCCCAAAATGTATACATTCTTATACTTCTATCTTCAATCTTTATATTCATCTTTATCTTTATATCTTCATTCTTATATACACTTTGTAGTTTGTATGCATGGCCATAACAATTAGCACGTCATCCTTCTACTGTCTAACTCTAAGGTCATCTCTCAAATATGCGTCTACGGAGTAGAAAGCTTGAAGCAGAGATGACTCCAGTAGAAACGACGCGTGGTGCTCTGCATGAATGAGTTATAAACTGCTCGAAATGAAACTTCAGAAGCGTTTCAGAATGCGGAAGAAAGTAATTCTTACCGCGGAAACAACACATCGGTTTATTCTGAATCATATATGAGTCTGGCTGGCTCTGGAATAAAGTGGCGCTGTTGCCATTCACCAGTACGCTAGCTTCAATCCCAGGCTTCAGAGAGGAGTGCCACGTGATGTTTAGTCGTGAAGCATGTCGTGTCTGAAGATTCGTGCCACGTGTTGCATCATGCTATGACGTCACTGAGCTCAATGCTGAACTGTTTGTTATCATCATCTTCTCGGCCTCGACGAGCTGCAAGCTAACCCGACGCCTCCACCAACAGCTGAGAGCTTCTTGAGCCCGTATTGATTCCTCAAGGTCACTCCAACCAGTCACGTGACATAATACACACCACTATATAGCCTTGACCCTTGAGCCTCCGTTGACCTCCTTGTTGACCTCCTGGTTGACCTCCTTGTTGACCTCCTGGTTGACCTCCTTGTTGACCTCCTAGTTGACCTCCTTGTTGACCTCCTGGTTGACCTCCTTGTTGACCTCCTAGTTGACCTCCTGGTTGACCTCCTGGTTGCCCTCCTTGTTGACCTCCTTGTTGCCCTCCTTGTTGACCTCTTCGTTGTCCTCCTTGTTGACCTCCTTGTTGCCCTCTTCGTTGACCTCCTGGTTGACCTCCTAGTTGACCTCCTGGTTGACCTCCTAGTTGACCTTCTGGTTGACCTCCTAGTTGACCTCCCAGTTGACCTTCTGGTTGACCTCCTTGTTGACCTCCTTGTTGACCTCCTGGTTGACCTCCTAGTTGACCTCCTGGTTGACCTCCTAGTTGACCTCCCAGTTGACCTTCTGGTTGACCTCCTAGTTGACCTCCTTGTTGACCTCCTGGTTGACCTCCTTGTTGCCCTCTTCGTTGACCTCCTGGTTGACCTCCTAGTTGACCTCCTGGTTGACCTCCTAGTTGACCTTCTGGTTGACCTCCTAGTTGACCTCCCAGTTGACCTTCTGGTTGACCTCCTTGTTGACCTCCTTGTTGACCTCCTGGTTGACCTCCTAGTTGACCTCCTAGTTGACCTCCTGGTTGACCTCCTAGTTGACCTCCCAGTTGACCTTCTGGTTGACCTCCTAGTTGACCTCCTTGTTGACCTCCTGGTTGACCTCCTAGTTGACCTCCCAGTTGACCTCCTGGTTGACCTCCTAGTTGACCTTCTGGTTGACCTCTTCGTTGACCTCCTTGTTGTCCTCCTTGTTGACCTCCTGGTTGCCCTCCTTGTTGACCTCCTTGTTGCCCTCCTTGTTGCCCTCCTTGTTGACCTCCTGGTTGACCTCCTGGTTGACCTCCTGGTTGACCTCCTAGTTGACCCATAAGCTGTTCCACATTCATCTTGACGCTTGAGTTACTAGCTAATTCCAGAAGCTGCTGGAACAGATGATAACTCACTACATTCACATTCAAAACTGCAATTAGGAAAAAACTCAACTAGAGGAGAAAGATCTGCCCAGCGATATTCTCTCTCTCTCTCCCTGCTCACAGCAACACGCAGTAGAAAGGATTAAGAGTCTTGAAAGAAATCATTTCAGTTCTGATGAACCATTTATATCGTTTCAATGAGTTGCGTATGTGAGCGTATCACATTCATATTTCAAGATGTTTCTGTTTTTTTTCTCTATAAGTAAACGAATAGTATCTCAACTCTCCTAGACTATAGCACAATATCTTACTTGTATCAAACACTATGTTCATCATCTCGTCGCTCTCCCTTATATCTTATTCGCATGTTATTCTCTGCCAAGAAAGCGAACAATCACAAAGGTAGGGAGTCTTTATTATTCCGCGATTGAGACATTGAATATCAGGCATTAGCCGCACATCATCAGCTCAGCTCAGCTCTTAATATCTTCTTCTCTCAAATCTGATCGAAGCTATAACCGTGTTTTTGTTGAAGACGGATGTTCCTTCTGTTTGCTTTGTGTTCCCGCTCATTTACTCGTTCTAATGCGCATTGAATCTTTGATTACGCTCATCCAATTCCAATTAAATCATCCAAATCGACCTTTTAATCGCCAAGATGTACGAGTGTTATGTAGACTGAAGTATCCGAGATGAAAGTAGCTGGCTCGGAGAAAGTTTCGCGTGATCCGCGCGGCCTTGAGACGTGTAATCAGATCGGCCTCAGTTGAAAGATGTTCAAGTGCCAGCTGTCTTCTGATTGGTCGGCTCAAGCGCACTCGAACGAGATTTAAACGAGATGTCTGGAAGTGTAAATTGATGTTCAAGGGTGACTCACCGAGACGTATTATAACTAGTTAAACCGTACGAACACATTTTCACAAGAATTTTAATCATTCACAATCAATCGAGGGGTTAACAAGTCTTGAAATCATGGTGTACACTTACCATGAAATCTCTTGGATTCCCCGGAAATCAGGTGTACACCAAATTTGCGAGTTGTAAACCCCTCGCAATCAATAATCTAATGAAATGTAATTCAAAATGAATCAGTATTGTGACAAAATAATTGTTTAGTAGTTAGAGTAGGTGCATATATGTATTTTTTTGTATACCATTAGTAATTTTGTTAGTGTTTGAATTGATTTAGATTCAATTACTACTTTTTTCTGATAACTTCATTCTTCTATTGTATTTTCAATCATTATCCATTTTTTTATTCTATTATCTGTGTTTATATATTTTGTATCTTATTGTTCTTTTCATTCTGTGTCACATCGGCAACCCGAATATGGGCAGAGATCATCTTAATAAAGAAGATTTTACACACCGTAACTATGAATGAATTAAAAGTAATTTTTCTGGAGATGTCTTTGTTGCAAGAAGTCATTCCATGCCGGATATCCCCAGTGGAATAGATTTTGTGCAGAGATGCCAAGATTCACAGATTGTATAGCAAATTAATTAATAGAAAATAAGTTGAATGAATAAATAGAGCAGATTAATTGGGATGTGGGAAAGTTATTCTGGTTGTGAACTCTGCATGGAACATTCGTATGAATCTTGGTTCCCGATTTTCATGTCACAACTTTTTCGCAACATTATTCGAGTTTTTGTTACCAATGTAGCATCAGCATCTAGTTTCTACATACTTGGTTTTCAGGGTACCTGCATAATATGTGTGAGAGAATAATGATTATAATAATAATGAAATAAATGTTCGACATCACTTTGAAGTAATTACCACTGGGATTTCTGTATAAATTTGAATATTTTGAAAGTATTAAAGCCTGAAAGCTTGAAGGTGTAGGCGGGCCTAAATGATTTGACCACCAAGCTCTACTCAGATTATCTCACTGATAGCCTATAGCAAGTATTGTTATTTCAGTTGTTTGCCATGTCAGAGATTATCTGTAAATTACCTGATCCGAAAACATGCATGGATGAAATTCTATAATGCATACTTTTAATTCACAGAAATTGATAAGGTCATCTGTGTTTGAATCGCTACATATTAATCTAAAATATCAGAACATACGGGATATTAGTTACTGATTAATGTCATAGGAAGGTGATCATTATTGTTGGCCTAACGACCCCACCGACAGCTAGGTTTTACGGGGATGCGAATGAGCAGACTATGATCATCTTATGACGTGATGATAAGTGAAAGGATTTTTACAAACACCTATGCCCTATGCGGGACTCGAACCAACGCCCGACGGAGACTTCAGTTTCTAAGGCACTTCCCTGGTGGACTGTAATACACAGGAATCAGCCAACTAATCGATTCAAAGGGAAAATCAAGTTAAAATGGTAGGTCCTATTATAATTCAGGTTGAATATACAGGAATAATCATTTCTTCACGATAAGCATAATAAGTATGTTTTCAATTGCCTGTACCAGTTTGTGAAGCGTGTGATTCGCTTAGGTTCCAGACATTCGAAAATATCTACAAAATCCCTTTCCACAAGCTCATAATTTCACACAAATGACCGATTTGTAGGATATTTGGTACACGTAGTCTCACGGTCAGCGAGAATCTCTATGCAAGTCGATTTTTGAATGAGACAAAAAAGAATTAGTTGAAAATCACAATATTTTTGTAGAGAGTTGTTTCTGTGGTAAATTAGAAGAAAAGAAATCAACCTTAACCATAACCTTGCGCTCGAGTCGACATTTGACAGCTATTTAGCTAAAAAAAAGTAACATCGCCGGGAGTTGAACCATGGACTTTTAAAACGTTCCGCAACTACGCTACCAGTATCACTAGACAGACATATGCTCGAGCGGTTTACAACTCCTGAAATCCGGTGTACACTTGCCATGAATCCCATTGAAATCCGTACGAAATCTCTTGAAATCCCCTGAAATCTCTTGAAATCTCTAAAATCACCTGAAGTCAGGTGTACACCAAATTTGCGAGTTGTAAACCCCTCGCATATGCTTGCATAATGCTACTTTACCATATCATGGCACGGGTCGGTAACTGAGTCATGACGTCACAAATCGTGGCGTTCCCATTGGTCACCCAACTTGCAGACAAATTCTCTCGCACGGTCATCACATCACTATTTCCACAGCATTGTTGGTCAACATTGTTGAGACAAAAGTCAACTTCTTTCTCCCTCCAAGCGACGTGGCTCGGGCGAGGTTCGAGCGTGGCACTTGGTTCGGGCTGAGTTACCGCTCATCTAGATAACTGACTGCGAGGCAGAACTTGAACATTCCACCAAGCGTCAGATTGTTTGAGTAGGCCCACGATGTAGCAATGAAATGGCAGTATTTAAGATACGTTCTCCGTCACATCACATGTCGCTATGTATCCTCCAGCTAATGAAACTGTGAGCAAACACTGCGAGGTGATTCGTCTCTTAGTCGGTGTTTACACTACCTTGTGCGCGCGCAGTCGGCACTAATTGGCTGCTCGCGACACATGCAGTCTACAGGCTCGGAGCTGCCATCCTAGCAACATCCATAGCTGTGCAGACATTAGACGATATGCCAGTCAAGCTGAGCTTCTTCAGAAGAGATCACACCAGCAATTAAACTTCCAAGCAAGATGTCTATTCAAATGATTGCCAAATACAACTTCTTCTCCCTAGGTTGCATCTCACCTCTGAACGAAATGAAAATATCCAAACCAAATTACAAATTCTAATTTTTCATACACAGAATAGAAAAGTGTGGATTCGGAAAAATAAAAAATGCATGTATGAAATATAATTGATATTTTGACTACTTGTTGTACATACAGTTGACTAGGCAAAATAAATATTTATATACTTATTTGATTGAATGATCATCTGTTTGAATCGATGCTTATGAGAACAAATATGGCGGCCAGCGAGCAGTCCGGACTAGAGTTATACTTGGCTCGACAATGGATCAATCGCGACTTCAACATTGAGCTCAATACTCGTACTTGTCACAGTTGAGTGTGAAACTTGGTTCAATAAAACACTTCCGATATCATTTTTTATTTTTTTTTATTGATTTTCTCAACTTGAGATACAATAATTTATTTGGTGCTGGATAATCTCTCTCAATCCTCATATCTTCAATCGAATCCAAAACTTTCTCGTCTCGTAGCTTATTCTGTATAGCTTGACAATAGCAATGTTCGAACGCCAACTGCCTGTACGCATGTAGGTTCAACAATGTCAGATAACCCCACGTGATCGGACAATGGCTGTCGAGAACATTGGCTTCAGTCAGAGCCTTCTCGGCGTCCCCATATTCCCCCAGCAGGTAGCAGGCTATCCCCACGCCGAGCCAGCTGTTGGCTGACGGGGAGTCCCGGCACACTTCCAGCAGGCCGTTCTTGGCGGTGCGGTAATCCCCTTGCTCCAGGAGGTACTCTGCCATGCGCAGCGACACTAAATGGTTGTCGCCACGCTGATACCTCGACTCGGTGACGAACTGGTAGCTCTCCATGGCCGCGTCAACGTCGAACACCTTGTACTGGCAGTGGCCGAGAAGACTCCACAGCGCACAGTTCCTGCCGTCGTCGCTGAGGAGTTCTCTGAGGTGCTCGATGGCGCCTTCGTACTGGCCGCTCAGGTAGTGGTGCACTGACAGGTAGTACAAGTAGGCGGGCGATGTGCCTTTATGTGCGTATTCCTCCTTCAGAGCCATGCCGGCGAAGTCCAGCTCGTTCAGCTGAAGAAGTAAAACTGCCGTCGCGAGGAACATGGTGCTGTGTGGGTAAGCGTCTGGACACCAGGAGAGTGGCTTCAGTCCCAAACACTTGTGCGTTACCGGCTCCCGATGGATGGCAGTGCTCTTCCGAATTCGTTCCAGAGTCACTTCGGCTCCAGCTTCATTGTCCATCTTACAGTAAAACAAGTAGAACGTAACGCCGCCTTGAAGGAATGCTGGATATAATGCCATCAACAATTCAAAGAACGTTTCCGCCTGTTGATCGTCTCTTGTTGAAGATAACAGCATCGCATACATCATCAGACTTAGTTTGTTCCTCCTATCCCACGACAATGCTTCGAGAACGTTGACCATAGCCTTGTCCAAGTGTCCACGCTTGATATTGAAAATCGCGTATTCCAGAAATAGTTCCGGATTATTGTTGTCTTTCTCAATTCTTCTAAGTAAAAGTTTCTCCGCCCGACTTCCTTTTCCCATCTCCAGTGCTTCCCGTTCTTGAAACTGTTCGTGTTTATCCGTCAATTTGAGCTCGTTCTTTCTGTTTTGTGTTTCCTTGATCTCCAGTAAACCGTTTATAACCGCGTGCATCTCCTCGACCAGTATGACGTACACGTCGGACACGTACTTCTGTGTGAGTTTCACCTTGCTGCACGTACCGCTGTGATCGCGCATGTACCTCTCGAAACCCAGCTTGTCCGTCAGAAGAGTCGACACCTTATCTAACACGACTTCCTTCATCTTCTGATCGATTCCGTTCTCTCGCAGGTACGTGAAGAAGTCACGCGATATGTCACCGTCGATATTGAAGGAAATGTCGCTTCGCTTGATTTGCGCGAGAAACTTCTGATATTCGAAAGTTATGATCTCAGTGAGAACAACAATACTTTCATTGAATTCTTCAGACGCTTTCTTCGCTTTGCTTACTTCTTCAGTAACCTCAGTTTTTATCGGGATAATTTTATCTACGTCTCGTACCAAAACTTCCAGAGTTCTCTTCTTTTTCAGTGGTTTCCATAGCTCTAGTTCGAGAACAATGAACACGGGTTTACCATGTTCTTGAGTGAGCGCCCGAGGCAAGCACTCGGGACCATAAGGCCCTTCTGGTACAATAATGTATTTTATAGGCTCGGGTGCTGCTTTACCCTTATTTTTATCAGGTTTTCCCTTATTTTTTCCTTTCGATGACTTTTTATCTTTCACAGAAGAACCACTCTTACTCTTCGCGGTGCTTTTGCTCTTTGTAGAACTCTCACTTTTTCCAGCGTTCTTTTTATCCTTCTTACCTTTTTTGCCTCCTTTTGCACTGGCCTTGACTTCAGTGTCACCGGCTCCTACTTCCTCGACCACTGGCACCTCTTCAGGAGGCAGCTCTACGAGCATGGATGACTTGATCCCGCACCTTTTCTCCACGTCCGTCTGGCAGAAGGAGAACACCTGGCCGACAACACGCGACCTGGTTACCCCAGGATGAAGCAGTTTCGACATATCGAAGTACGCCACGAGATGCGTGTCGTTGTCATCGGGAGAAAATTTACCATTCGCCTGCGGAGTCCTCGGAGATATGTATATCTCTAGTGGCCACCATCTATGCGTTGATATGAAGTCTGCTATGTATTCGAACCCTTGACTCGAAAGCCAATATCGCTGAAGGAGATTCCACTCGATTCTCGGCGAGTCCTCGTTCATTGCTTTACACACGTCGACTTTCAGCGCGTTTTTCACAGATAATATATCGCTGCTCATCTTATACTTGGAGAAAGACGACTTACCAGCTAGCTTCGCTAAACCTATCCACCGTTTGGTTCTCTCGTTATCGCAGCACGTGACCCCGAGGCCCGAGCCGAACCTGACGTCTGTCGTGGCTTGGTACGCGTTGGGCACGACCGTGGCCGCCATGTACTGCGCCGTGTCCGCCAACATGGCCGGCGTCGGGTTGTACAGCGACTCGAGCGTCACGAACAGCATGTTGCTCTCGTCCAGTTCCTCGGCGGCCACCAGGGGCTCTGCAAGCGACACGCTCACGGTGATCCGGGCCAAGTCGGCGACTGTCGGGGTCTTCGGTATCACGGGAACTTCGGGGATGATTTCTTCGGGCACGCTCGAGCCGCTTTTCTTTTTAGATGATTTCACAGATTTATCTTTTTTAGAAGATTTAGATTTCGGATCTTTACCTTTTGAAGGCTTTGCCTTAGGTGGGGAAGAACTTTTGGAAGACTTTTCCTTTCCTCCTTTACTAGATCCCTTGCCTTTACTTTCTTTCCCTCCTTTCTTTTTACCTTTGGGAGAGTCATTTTCATCAGTATTGACTTCGCTCCGCACAGTCTCTGCAACCAACAGCACTTCTCGTAGTTTGACTTCCCCGAGTAATAATGAGATTAGATCAAGGTTGCAATGACCAAGTACTCTGGTTTTACCGTCACTTTGTTTCGGATCTGATCCTTTGCCTTTCTGTCCTTTCGAGACTACTGAGCCTTTTTTACCGCCCTTATCTTTCGAACCACCTTTCTTGCTCGCCTTCGAAGGCGATGAACCTTTGTTTGAACCTTTTTTCCCTCCCTTTTCTTTCGACGGCGATCCTCCTTTCTTACCTGCATTTTCCTTCGTGGACGAAAGTACTTCTAGAATCGTGAAGAGAACTGGATGTGTAGCTATGAAATTGCGACCATCCAAAGTGCTCGGGAAAACAGGAACTCCTACTTCCCATCTGAGTTTGGCTCCACCTTCTTCGGACAACTCAAGCGGAGGAGACTCTCGCTGTAAAATGTCCCCGAACTGCGCTTGGAGGATGATCCCATTACCAGGCGACTGTACTTTTATATTGTCCACAGTCTCTACTGTGACGACGATCGTTTTCTCCCCGATAACCTCACTTTTCACTGGATTTAGGTCTACATCTTTCACTTCTGGTACTTTACCTTTTTTAGCCGCACCTTTCTTACTAGCCTTGCTTTTGTCAGAAGACTTGCCACTCTTAGACTTGGCCATAGCACTGGGCTGCAACACTCATAGGTCGTTCTTCCGCCTGAACAATTATTTCGTATTATGTCAGAGTAATTTTGTCAAATCGCCAAGTCAATTCATCAAAGAGGCTACGCTTTCTCGATGCACGGCTATCTGAAAACGTTATAGATATCCTTGTTCGATCATATCAAGGTTTCTAGACACCCTAAATCAATAAATATCACACTTATTTTGTATAATATATTGACGATTTAATTGAATAGATCATTATAATTGAGTGTTAATACGAACTACACGAGTCACGACAATTATACGTCATTACGATCAGAAAATTACAATTTGAAATTAAACGATTCAATTTTCTCAGTGAATACCCGATTCTATTCTCAGATGAATAGAGAGTCTGAAGTGTAGGCCTATGTAAATACGAACTGAAGTAATTAATGAAGAATGAAGAAATGAATATAATATTTTGTATAATATCCACTTCTGTCATATGAATAATGTTGTACAACTAATAATTCATATATTCTGTTCAAAGGTATACTATTTTCAATCGATTGTTGTAAATTGTTCTGGCAGTTTAGTTAGAACAGAGGTGATAAGAATTCAGTGGGCACGTTAGCTTTGAAAGTGGCTATTGCTATCCTGAAGAATCTTTTATATGCACATTTTAGTTTACACACATTCCATATCATTCTTCATATCTTTGTTTCTACTCAGTATACTGTCTCGCGGAATAATAATATTCGTTTTTATAACACACGTTCAAGTCAGCGATATTTACAAATCGTCTCAGTCTAGTTTATATATAAGTACACTTTGTTCTGAGAAATTATGATTGTACTAAGTATGTATTCAGCGTTTGAGCGGATTGGTGAAACAAAAGCCATTGCGGCTTATTATTATTATCATTAATGTCATAGATTACATAGATCATAGATCTTTATTACATAGATCTTATTATTCTCATTCTTTCAACTTTTATCATTAGTCATTATCATCCTCATGGAAAATTATAATTATGATATAGGCCTATGTTGTAGGTTCGCTTACTATGAGTCGACGAGAACCCTGTACATCATTGCATGAACTTTGTTCACAGAGAAGAGTTTATATATGCCTATATAAGTTATATATTGTTATATATATTGTTATCTCGCAGACTTAAACGACTCATAATGTGTTTAAAAATGAATATTTATGGATAATTAAAGTCGTTTTTGAAAAAGAAACACCCAATACTATATACATAGTATATATATATAATACGATTTAAAACTGTCAATCTGGAGATCCGGGTTCAAGTCCTGGGGGAGGTCGCTATTTTTGAATAGTTTTAAATCGTATCATCATAATAACTTTATGAGCGTTATGAGTATGAACTGTATGAGTTTATGAGCGTGTGATGTGAGACACCAACTGTTGTGTACGGCAGCCAGTGATGCAAGAGCCTGCTCGGGAGGCTGTGCTCCATCACTACGAGATTAATATCACATCGCTGGAGCTCAGTTTTATCAACTGATAGCTCGAGGATCAACTTGTTATTACCCGTGGTTACGTATGTTACTGTCGCATCTTATTAATAATTGGCTAATTGCTAATTAAGTGAGAGTTCGCTATACAGCGTATAGGCCCGAGTTGGATAACGATAAATAATCTCATCCTCCCGATCTTAGCTATACTTATGTCCACGAGAGTAGGAGGTCGTCTACCAACATTACAAAATCAAATATTTATGGTGTATTTATATCGCTGTGATATTTCATGGATTCAACATTTTCATAACGAGATTCATATAAGAAACGCAGCTGCATCTTTAAAAAACATTGAATTGTTGAAGCTGCAGCTAGATTTATTTCATGTAGGGCCTATTTAATTTTATTTATCTATTCATGGTTTTTGGTACATCATTTCAATGTATAGAACTCAAACAATTGAGGTAATAAACCAGGTCATATAGTGGAAAAGACTGAATTCATACATAGTACAATAATGAACAAAATAAGTCAAAACATATAGTATTTTTGGTAAAAGTCAAAACCATAGCAAAAAAGATAGTTTTATCATTTAAACATAATATGAAGAAGTTATCAACCAAGAAATTCTTTCATACTGTATAACGAGTTGGTCCTAAGATGGTTTTTTAAAGCCCATTTAAAATTCTTTATGTCTTTGTTTTTCATTTCGATTGGAAGTTTATTGAAGAATCGCCTGCCAGCTGTGTGATTACCGAAGTTGGTACGGGACTTGCTTGTCTGGTGAACGCAAGTATATGATGTGTGAGCAGGTAATGTAGGCAGCTACCTTGCCACGCCCAGCCCGCTTGATCTCAAGCTGTATATCAAGCAGCCCAAGCTTAAGCGGGCCGCTTGGAATTGTTTCGGAGAAGTTGGCTTTCTCCTAACAGAGATTAGCTAGTTACTGCGGCTCTTGTCAAGGTGAGGGGGGGGGTGAAATAGTTTCTCAATTTAAACTTTCTCGCGGTTTTCCATGGAGATTGATGGCTGCGTGCGAGATAATAAGAGATAACTGCAGGTCTGAGCGAGCGCGCTGTTGATGACGTCACCACGCGTGCCCCCGGGTCACGTGGGTCCCGCGAGGTTTGGAGTATTGGACAGATATTGACTTTCTGCTAATGAAACATCGGTTGTTTGAACAGACGTAATGCAACTGGTCGAGTTGCTATCAGCTGGTGAGAGTAGGCCTACATGAGAGGCGATTAAAGGAATATCAGGGTTTTGATGATAACTTCTGAACGGTATGAGATATCGAAATTCTAAAAACGAAGAAACGTAGATTTTTTCAATACCTTCAAAATGGTGTGAGTGATGATTATTTTTTCTTCAATCGTCTCAAAAATACGCTTAAAAATACATATTTTTTAAGCGTATACGCCTGTCAATTATATGATGTGAGACGAATAGTTATTACTTACACCGTATTGAAGGTATTGAAAATATCTGTGTTCCCTTGTTCACAGAATTTCGATATCTCATACCGTTCAGAAGTTATCAGCAAAAACTGATATTCCGCTGTAACTTGAATGAATATTCATAACCTCCATTCATACGTGATCTAGATATTAAATTAAATTTTCATTCGAGATGAAACGCTAGGTTGTTCATAACCGAAAAATGTTATTCATAAAGTCTTCTGAAATAACGTCTACGCAGATCAAATCAAATGACAATCCTCAAAGAGCACAAATTTGAGCGAAATTAAGGTACGTGTGCGTTAATCAATTACTCAATTTGATTATCATATTTTCTGCTCTTCCATAAAAACGATACATATTATCATGATTATCATAATTAGAGGAGCTCTAGCGAGAATTCAATTTGACAGACTGAAAAAAAATTGGTGTTCGTTTTCATGTTTTTTTTTTCATGTTTTTTTGTCGGTTCTCCACAGGTCAAACGGCTACAGCTATCAACCTCAAACTTTTTTCAATATGGTTCCTCATCGAACTTAGATCTGTTAGTTTTGTGGCATTATCGAGCCGTAACTTTTTTTTTCTGAATTTCAGAAATTTCAAAAATACCCATTAGAATAACATGGCAAAAAAAAAAAAAAAAATCCATAAAAATGAAAGTTTTCGTGAAGTTAAATTACATTTTTATACACATTTCTAAAAATGTTTAGCTTGATCGGGTCAGTCATTTTGAAGGAAAAACATCAAATGTGTCAAATTGGTACCACCCGAAGCAGTTTTTACCCATTTTCACCCATACTATTACTATCCGCTCGTCTACCAACGCATATATGGCGTTTTCCTAGTGTGATAATACACAGACGAGTATGTTTTGTTGATACAGACGCCTGGTCCATCACAACGATGTCTTGATAGACACGTGGAAGCAATGGTGTCCATGCTTCATCTCGCCCTCGTGACGTCATCAAGTGCTATCTCAGCCCACCTGTCCGTAGGCCTCGAGGTATGCTCTGACGTCATGAAGTGGTAGATCTGCGTGAAGTACCTGTCTGTAGGCCACGTGGTATACTGTGACGTCATGCGTCATTCAACACACAAACTGTCGTCATTATTGCTGTGCAGCTTTTAAAACCAACCCGAGCACATCACGTGCCATGCAAATGTGCTCACTGAGATATTACCCGTATCTCTCTCTCTCTCTCTCCCCCCCCCCCCCCTCACCCGTGGACATTGACGTAGACTTTTGATGCGGTTGTCCTGAACTGAGCACAGCCCCCTGGAACAGTCTCCACGACTCGTCGTTTCGAATCACTGCCCTCGTTACGTATTCATACGAGTTTCAAGTCCTTCTCAAGAACTCGCGCTAAGCACGAGAACCTAGACTTGTTTCCACAAGAGTGGGTGCTTACATGCCAACCTGACAGGCATAAATATGACAGGTAGATTTGTGGCATTTGTTGTGGTTTTTTCAGGACGGATCAGCGATAAGGAACGAAGCCGTTTATTTTGAAACCGATTTTATGTTTGCACATTTTATGTTTTTTCTTCAAAATGGCTGACTTGATCAAGCTGAAAATGTTTGGATATGTGTGTCGAAGTGTAATTCAACTTCACGTCAAATTTCATTTTTTTTTTTAAATAAAAATATTTCCTTTTTTCTCCGCCGTGTTATTCTAATGGAAATTTTTGAAATTTCTAGAATTCATTAAAAAATAATTACCCCCCGATAATGCCACAAAACTATACAGATCTAAGTTAGATGAGGAAACATATTGAAAAAAAAGTTTGAAGTTGATAGCTGTAGCCGTTCGACCTGTGGAGAAACGACAAAAAAACATATAAAAACCAAAAGAAAAAAAAAATATATATAAAAACGAACACAATTTTTTTTTAGTACGTCAAATTGAATCCTCGCTAAAGCTCGTCTAATTACCGAAATACTCATAATTATTCACTTGTAAGATCACCTAGCTTCTTATTGCGTAGGACTGAGTAAAAACCTTTCAATATCCGACGCCATTGACTTCTACTCATAGGTATCCTAATAATTATTCCTACTTGAAGGAATAAGTGGGTACAGTATTTATAGAGTTGTTCCTCAATATAAGAATTGACATCGATTGTCGTTCACATCACATCGATAATTAATCACAATATATCGATATTTATACTGTTCTATAATCGTATCGAATGTCAAAATATCTCGCCGTATATGGAATTTTCGATTCATGTCTTGACGCTTCGATTGTATTTAAGCCCCTGAGTCTTCCTCAAAGGAAGAGCTGCACTTTCCTGAGACAAGACCTCAACATGTATTATACCATGGCACTGATCGGAGGGACGTTCGAGAGGGTTGAAAGATGATTCGATAGTCGAATATATCGTATCGTGAGAACTGAGTCGATTATAGAATCGTTCGAAAAATACTGGTTGTAATCGATATATCGACGCAACCCTAATTATACGAGCTTTAGCGAGGATTTAATTTGACATATTGATAAAAATTGGTGTTCGTTTTAATGGTTGTTTTTCCATATTTTTCTGTCGGTTCTCCACATGCCAAACGGCTACAGACTGAAACTTTTTTTCAATATGGTTCCTCATCTAACAGATCTGTCTAGTTTTGTGGCATAATCGGGTGGTAACTTTCATTTTTATGAATTTAAGAAATTTCAAAAATACCCATTAGAATAACACAGTGGAAAAAAACGAAAATATGAATATGGATAATGAAAAAATATGAAAAAAATGGCTGACCCGATCGAGCGGAAAATTTCCAGAAATGTGTATCAAGATGTAATTCAACTTCATGCAAAATTTCATTTTTTTGGAAAATAAAAATATTTTCCTTTTTTTCCGCTGTGTAATTCAAATGGGTATTTTTGAAATTTCTAAAATTCATGAAAAAAAAGTTACCAACCGATAATGCCACAAAACTAGACAGATCTGTTAGATGAGGAACCATATTGAAAAAAAGTTTCAGTCTGTAGCCGTTTGACTTGTGGAGAACCGACAAAAAAACATTAAAAAAAAACATAAAAACGAATACCAATTTTTTTCAGTATGTCAAATTGAATCCTCGCTAAAGCTCGTCTAATAACATTGTCCTCTAAGAATTTCTCTACCGGGTAATATGCTTTAATAATCAGAAATGATTTTAGTGTAATTTTGAATTCTGTGATGAAAGTTATGTTATGTATTTTGAGACGGGGTGTTTGAATGTTCCGAGCTGCTCCTCTTTCTCTTCATCGGGCAGGTGAGCGGTTCAAGCACGCGCTGGCAGTGGTCACGGGTCCGCCCAGCCCCGACAGGCTGTTGTGTGGACACTCGCAGGAAGTAGACGCTATTAACCTGTGACCTCTCTTTGTACAACTTGTAATGTGACTATTACTTCGAGTTTGTTCTTTCACCACCCGGAGCGCTGAGTGCTATTCAGTGTTGCCTGCCGCGACAATTAATCGCATTTAACAAAAGAAAAGTTCGCCATGCTTCTCTCAGAAGCCAACTTCTGAATAGCTTCACAGAATAAAGAAAAGAACGAGATAATTATTAATTATTATTCTTACGTCTTGCTCGTTCTTTTGCTTTCAACAGCTTTTGTTTTATCTGAGCCCCAGAGGGCGCTGGAGTCTGGAGTCTTGCAGTCTTGGAGTCTGGAGTCTCGGAGAGTCTACCGTTATACGATCACAGTCTCATCACACGTCTCCCTCCGGCTTTCCCTCTGTCGTTCTTATCAGGTGCCTTCTTCTTCTGTTCCCCTGATCGCCAGAACACAGGCAGACAGAGAGAGAGAGAGAGAGAGAGAGAGAGAGAGAGAGAGAGAGAGAGAGAGAGAGAGAGAGAGAGAGAGAGAGAGAGAGAGAGAGAGAGAGAGAGAGAGTTTTGGCTCGACTTGTGTGGGTGAAGGAAAGGTTTCTTGACATTTGCAACAGTCAAGTTAGGCTAACGTCGCTCGAAGCTCTCTGCTCCTGTACACCGCAACCCGCAGTACTTCTCTTTCCCTTCCTCCCCCTCTTTCCACTCTTTCCCCTCTTTCCCCTCTTCATCCTCTTCCCCGTGATCAGCCAGATCATGACGTATCATAGTTTCCGTTATTCAAAAGCAGCTAATAGCGAGGGGTTAACAACTACAAAATTCAGGTGCCGGTATACACTTGAGAAAAAAAAAGGAAAATCAAAAAAATAGAGAAAATCTAAAGAATAAAAAGAATAAAAAAATCAGAGAAGAATCAAAAAAATTGAAAATGAAAGAAATCACAAAAAATAACGAGAAATAACAAAAAATAGAAATAAAATGGAGGAAAACGGACGCGACGCGTTCCGAGACGGAAGCGTTCCGAGACTGATGCGTTCCGAGACAGACGCGTTCCGAGACAGACGCGTTCCGAGACGGATGCGTTCCGAGACGGACGCGTTCCGAGACGGATGCGTTCCGAGACGGACGCGTTCCGAGACAGACGCGTTCCGAGACGGTAGCGTTCCGAGACGGAAGCGTTCCGAGACTGATGCGTTCCGAGACTGATGCGTTCCGAGACGGACGCGTTCCGAGACAGACGCGTTCCGAGACAGACGCGTTCCGATTAGGAAGCGTTACGAGACTGATACGTTCCGAGACGGACGCGTTCCGAGACGGACGCTTTCCGAGACGGAAACGTTCCGAGACGGACGCGTTCCGAGACGGAAACGTTCCGAGACGGAAGCGTTCCGAGACGGACGCGTTCCGAGACGGAAACGTTCCGAGACGGAAGCGTTCCGAGACGGAAGCGTTCCGAGACGGAAGCGTTCCGAGACGGATTCTCTGAATGACAAATAGAGTTATATTATTATTCACAGTTCAATGAAGTGTCACAAGAGTCACACGAGTCGTGTTCTCCTGCATGTTGGTACAGGCCGTGTTCCGTGGAACCGCGAGGCTATCAATTAGCCTGCAATATTAATGAGGGGTTCTCAACTCTCGAACTAGAACACTTGCTCGAACTAGATCTCCGTCTAGCCCGTGTATAATGCACGAGCTATCATCAGGAGAACAGCTGATCAGGGTCTGGCTGTTCGATCGAATCACGAGGGCCGGGAAGACAATGACAACATCAGCTCGACAAGGACGTGAGGACGAGAAGACGACAAGGAAGAGGAGAGGATAACGATGGAGGTGGCTCTAAGTCTGCTTGTTGTCACAATGACAACCTCAGCTCGACAAGGACGAGAGGACGACAAGACGACAAGGAAGAGGAGAGGATAACGATGGAGATGGCTCTAAGTCTGCTTGTTGTCACAACAGATGGATAATACACAGACGATAGACGATTTGACGTGGAAGGAGACAAGGAAATATCGAACAAGAGGAAGACAAATTCAAAAAATCCGATTTGAGATCTTTCTAGAATCTCTGTAACTGTATTGAATTAGACCTATTCAAATATTGTTAGCTGTATTTATTCATTCTGTTCTTTTTTTTGAAGCTATCATTATTATTTTTCCATTTTTATTACAACTATTCCCAGATTTGAATGACTTATATTTTGTTTCTAATTCAATTGATTTTTTATAACTCTTTCAACTACTCAAAAATACCATCACATATTTCCGAAAAACACATCAAGATTTAGCCGGGCGGGAAAAGTTTGAAGTACAATTGTCTTCGGAGAAAATTTGGGTGAAAGAAGAGCAATTTCAACATCAAAGATTAAGAAAATAACTGCAATTAAAAAAAATCGGAGAGAAAAAGGGAGCCGGGATGAAAATTTGATACACACTAGGAAAACGCCGTATATGCGTTGTTAGACGAGCGAATAGTAACAGTATGGGAAAAATGGGTAAAAACTGCTTCGAGTGGTACCAATTTAGCACATTTTACGTTTTTTTTTTCAAAATGGCTGACCCGATCAAGCTGAAATTTCTTAGAAATGTGTATAAAAGTGTAATTCTACTTCACGCAAAATTTCATTCTTTTGGAAAATGAAACTATTTTCTTTTTTTCCGCTATGTTATTCTAACGAGTATTTTTGAAATTTCTTGAATTTAAAAAAAAAGTTACTCCCCGATAATGCCACAAAACTATACAGATCTAAGTTAGATGAGGAACCATATTGAAAAAATGTTTGAGGTTGATAGCTGTAGCCGTTTGACCTGTGGAGAACTGACAAGAAAACAGAAAACAAACAGAAAAAAAAAGAAAAACGAACATCAATTTTTTTCAGTATGTCAAATCGAATCCTCGCTAAAGCTCGTCTAATACTTACGAATTTGCAGTGAAATCGGAACAGTCGTTTGACAAAACTAATTATTCATTGCATATTCGTCAAATAGAGTAGTTATTCTGTATATTCAGTTTTTCACGCCCAGTGATTCGCGGCCTTGTAGACTTGACAGTTTTCACCAAGGTGTGTAGCGTACTCGAGTAGACTCCATGCAAATAGCTCGCTCATCTTACAACGCTCATGCTGCGTTTGCCTACAGTTTTAAAAAGTGTCTAAACAGGTATTTGAAAAAGTTGTTATGAATTTCAGCTCTGAAAGAGTACTTATATTCATTGCTATTCAGAGAAACCATACACATAATCATAGCATGATTATCCATCATCTTCATCTCATTTCCATATGATTCTCACATTATTGTTTATAATAATACTTTCTCTTTTTTTTTTTAATGCTGCTCAACGACCCCACCAACAGCTAGGTTATACGGAGGTACGAATGAGCGGGTGATGATGAAACGATGAAGTGATGATAGGTGAAAGGACGTTTACAAAAACCCATGCCTTATGCGGGACTCGAACCCACGCCCAACGGTGACTTCAGATACTACTGCTAGCGATAATTGACTTAGCCACCGGGGCGGCTGCTTTCTCATTATTTTCTACCGTAATTTATTCGCTAATCATCGTGTTGGAATCATTATTATTATTTGAATATTTTCACCCCCATTGATCATCTTCATTATTGTGTTTTCTCTTCTCAATTGATTCAAATACGATAAAAATAATAATCTTTATTGTCAGTTATATGATTCTACATGGTAAAATATTTGACAGGTCATTAATTTAACTTATAAAATACTTAAAATTAAAATTAATCTGAATTGAAATGTTATCACATAAAGTATCGTATCCAAGTTGATATTCTGAATCAAACTTCGGTCTTAAGTTATGAAATCCGAAATTCTGGGGTTTAAATCTAATTTGGAAAAGTTTCTGTTAAAAAAGCGTTTACGGTATAATAACATTTAGATATTGAAAATTCTTCTAATTTACATTTAAAAGCTGGACCTGATGATTGTTTCAAGATTTAGTTTGAATTTTGTTTGAAGAATGTATTATTATGTGTCTTTGGTAGCCATGAAACGCGTGACAAATTCTTCATCTGAAGATGTACATTACACGGTTCTTCACGTTTGGTGCATGAGTGACATTATATCAGATTATTTCTCAGAGGATCACAAAAGTATTCAGAAGAAACGAGAATTGAGAAAGCGAGTGTACCGTGGCCAAGGTCCGAAGAGTGACCTCCGTCCGACCGCAGAGAATATAATTCTGTTTCCGCTTCCATAAATAAAATCTCGACATGTTAGGTGAGTCCTGTTGACCAACCCCAAACATTGAAATAAACTTTCTATTTATCTTCGTCTCCCCCCCCCCCTCTCCGCCCCTCCCCCGCCACTCCTTTCCAAGTCCGATAAATTTCATAGCAAGCCTCGTTGGCTTCATTTCGGAGTCAGGGCCATTTCTTGTGTCGGATTTATCGCTCGCCGGCGGCGGACCGGGCCCGCGCGGGGGGGGGGGGGGGCTGCCCAGGTGTACTGGTTGTGATGAAAGAGGCGCGGGATTTACGGTTATCGCTGAAACTCCGGCTAAAGAACAGTTGTGCAAGTTTTAAGGCCGTTCTTTCTCGTTTTATAAATGGTGATTCTGTTCTGGGAGACACATGGATTGGCTATTACCTAACCAGCTGGAAACGACTTGAGATTAAAGTAATTGTGTCTGGAAATTATAGACAACTGATAGTCAAGTTACAGGCCATCCATACTCTCTCTCTCTCTCTCTCTCTCATTCACTCTCTATCTCTCTGTTTCTCTCTCTCTCTCCCTCTCCCTCTCTCTGTACCCCTCTCTTCCTCTCTCTCTCTCTCTCTCTATCACTCGTTATATGCCTTCTGAAATAATTGGATGTGAAATAACACATTTTGCGATTCTTTCCACGCCTTGCATATCTGGCTTGTCTGCACGCAGCACGCGTGTCTTAGCAGAGGGAAATCAAAAGCGCGATAAAAGCGATAAAAGCGATAAAAGCGATAATCTGTTTGGAACGTTGACATTTTGAAGAATCTACACTGATGTTTTTGTTGTTCGTGAATATTCAATTGTAGGCCCACATTCTCATCCCTTGTGCCCTTGTTGCTCGGCACACGCGCATGCGCTCAGTTCTCTCTCAGGCTGCTGGCTTGTACACACCTTGGAGGGAACCTAGAAGGTTGTTATTTGTGTTGACAAATAGGAGGTGGTTGTTGAAGCATGTCGTGGCGTCGCGCTATGAGTGATTGCCGAGCTCGCGTTAATAGAGTGTGCACGATGACTGATCGACGTCGCGACGCCGACGCTCAGCTGATAGCGGGCCTGACACTGTTCTCAGGCCATGTTGCGTCTCAGGGCTGAGCGCTGAGTCGTGCTGAGCATGTGAATACCTTGTTGTTGACTCTCGTCGTCTGTCTTCTTCATTCCCATTCGCCAGCCTGAACGGGGAAATGTATCAACATTCAAGAAATACAATTCAAATGTCTGAGATTGTGTTTCATATCCGATTCATGAAGTAATAAAAATACACAAATTAAGTTAGTACTTATATCAGATCCGGTTGTACCGAGTGGTGACTTCGTCGGCGTACGGGAATAACTTATAGCCAAGGGTGATCCAGGTTGATAAGTAATTAATTCCTCAATTCACGTCCCGTCAGTCAGTACAACCTGTGATAAATGTAATAATTAGTGGAATCAAAAGTTATTGACAATTCGGTGGAGGTGCCGGGTTTCTGCTTACCTGAAGACAATACTCGGGCCAAGAACTCAAGACGATATCTGGCCGTGTATTTACTATCGGAGACGTTTGCACCAAACTCTCATTTCATGTTCAATAAATAGAATGATTTGAGCTTCATATGAGATGTTCTTACAGCGCCAGGTTGACAGCCGGAAGCCAGGTCGATGACAGAGCGACCTCGTGGCCAGAGCCGGAAGGCAGGTCTATGACAGAGCGACCTCGCGGTCAGAGTGGGAAGCCAGTTCTATGAGAGAGCGACCTCGCGGTCAGAGTCGGAAGCTAGGTCTATGACAGAGCGACCTCGCGGTCAGAGTGGGAAGCTAGGTCTATGAGAGAGCGACCTCGCGGTCAGAGTGGGAAGCTAGGTCTATGAGAGAGCGACCTCGCGGTCAGAGTGGGAAGCTAGGTCTATGAGAGAGCGACCTCGCGGTCAGAGTGGGAAGCTAGGTCTATGAGAGAGCGACCGAAAGTATGAATTACTTGTCGGGTGTTGCATGGCTTTGTTTTGTTTTCTTGATAAACGAAGTAACAGCCTCGAGTAAACTCCCCCCCTCTTCTACACTCTCCCTTCCTTCCCTTCTTCTCCCACACACAAGACTTATGACTTCCAATCTAGCAATTTGTTTCGAATCGATTCGATTTCGTTTGATGATTTGATGTCGATATATCTCGAACAATATTCATGATAAAGTTCCTCATATAGCGTGAAGTTCAGATCGAGTTCAAGTATCGTTCAAACGACACCCCCATATGCACAAGTGTAAGGTGTGCATTACCATGTCATTAGGAATAATCTCATTTTCATATAATTCTTGTCATTTCAAAATCATTATTCTGAGATTGTATTTTCAATCATAATCGCCGGGTAATCTTGTGATTGGATGGTATACAAACAGCTTGATGTTGTGAATGGATCGAGTCCCATGGACTGGTTGTTGCGAGCGAACAGAGCGGTGAAAGAAACGCTCCGAGCGGAGATAAGAGCGAAAGTTTTGTAGCCACAATACGAGTTATCGATCGCCATTTCCTCCCATTGAAGCAACGAGAGCTGAAATTGCAATCGCTTCCTTAGTACCAATCCTTGTCGTGTCCCTCTGTATATTACATCAATATCCATCTTTACGGCTGTTTTATTTCATGCTGAACGCTTTGCATGCGGATTGCTGCCCTTGTACGTCTTCTGCAAGGGACGATATTCGATATCTCGAAATAACAAAACTGCTTCTCTATGATATTACATAAAAACGTATGAAATAAAATCAAAACAAGAGAATGACAAGGGCTTATATACGGGCTACAAACAGAGATGTATCGGGATTATTTTTATGATCAACCATTTAGTTTATTTCTTTGTTTCTATACCTCTTGCACGCAATATGAAATATGGAGAAGATTCAATACATCGTGCCAACATCACAACAATAGTTGTTAAGAAGAAGGTCGTATACCAACTGAATAATCGTGAAAATAATTATAGTTACAAAAGCGTGGTGCATGACTTCGAAGATTCGTCGCATTTCAAAGAAGCAGTTACGTTTTATATGGTAAACCTCGTCCTGTAGAATCATGATATACTATAAATAGTACAGCTAAACAAACACAAGAGTGAGAACAATATAGTATTACCATTTCCAATCAAGAGCAACGTACTAGGTCGGCAAAAGATATTCAATTCAACATACCTCAGATGTCAACATAAGGCAGAAACAAGGTGCATATCTTGAGCCAAAAATGTTTAACAATTCACCTGAAATCACAACTTCATCAATAAACTAATATTCAGGAATTATTTTCAGGAACACATAGCACGCGTCTCAGTCGCTTGCAGCTAGACTTCACAGGCGTATCAAAACCCCACCAATCAGTTTACCATCCATATTC
>OU015464.1:34123219-34153219 GCA_907164805.1 Brachyptera putata
CCTCTCTCTCTCTCTCTCTCTCTCTCTCTCTCTTCCCCCCTCTCTCTCTCACACACACAACCATAGAGCGTCAATGGCCACGGCGTGGCGACTGGCTGATTAAGTTAAAGAGCAAAACCTCCGTCTTACTTTCGAAGTACAGCGACAAATCTTTCCTTTTTATACATAAATATCTATAAACACAATAATCCAGTTCTCAAGATGAATCGTTTCCATTTTGTACGTAGCAATAAAAACTTGTACTCTGTACTTGTTATTTGTTGAAGAGCTTATACGTCATTATTATCTTATGTTTGCCAAGTTCGGCAAATACTTTAAGCTGCTTACTCAGTCTTATCGGCGTCCTCGTGTATTCATCCGCTTCTCAATAGAAGACAAATTCACGCCTAATTAATCATTTACAGACTTGCATCGACATTAGCGTTGCCATTAGCTGTTTATCTCGCGCACATCTCATTACCACGCTAGCTCTCTCCTCCAGTTGCCATGGCAACGCGTCATATCCGGCGCTTGACATTTCTTCCACCCGGCCACTCGCGTCATCTCTGTACCGCGATTGTTTGAAACGACGTGCCGCTGTTGATGACGCGCTACGTGGTGACGTTGCCGAGCGTCGGGACGCCGCTGAGGGTAATGATGGCGTTTAGCCAGATCGCTCGGCGGCGGGACAGAGACATTACCCGATGCCGTTAGCGCACATTTCCCCCGTTATTCGGAGATTTATTTATCTGGGACGCTTAGAGCCGCACCATTCATCTCGCTGGGAACACACTCTACCAACTCGAATGCATTAAGGTGAAATGATAAACAAAACATGAATTGAAGCTAGACGCCAAGATGAAGACGTCGACTCGAGTGTTTATACTCAGTTCATCTTATCGACCTCCTCCGTAGTTCAGTCGATAAGGCACCGCTTTGGAAGCTGAAGTCATGGTGAGTGCGGGTTCGAGTCCCGCATAAGACATGGGGTTTATCAGGGGCGTGTGGTAAGGTCAAGCTTAGTTAGTAGTGCTCACCCAGGAAAAGTGACATAATGATAAGAAATGAACGTCTCTAAGAAAATTAAATAATAATGATGAGGATTTTCATTGTAATTTGTTATAAATTTTGAAAAAAATCCAATTTGTATCAAGTATTTTGTCGTACTTTGCTTAATAAGCTAAAGCTATCGTTGATGCTTCGTATTCGGGGTTGAGCCCTAGTTATAAAGCATGCGACACCTCCACTCGTCATCGCTTTCATCGATTAGATCTTTAGGCCATTAGATTTCCTTAATAATTACGGAGGCTGAATATTTATTTTCAAAGCGTCTTAATCTTTTATGTATTTGATGTTAGTAGATCCGCAGACAAGTCAAATTTTTCCGACTTGCGTTTCCACAAAAAGTTACTTATTGGATGAGCGAAGCGAAGACTCAATTTCACTTGACCCGAAAAAAATGTACATGTTCTTTTTTTTTTTTTTTTTGTTTTTTTTTTTGTTTTTTTGTTCGCGCTCTACAGGTCAGACGAAAATTCAAATTCGATCGAAACTTGGCATGCCCATGTGTCATCATCTGGATTGAATCTCATTAGTTTTTATACGCGATCGGTTGCGCAACTTCTGAGAAAACTAATTTTCCATTTTCCGAATTACCCATAAGAATAAGCCAGAGAAGAATTTTCGTGAAAAAAATGTCCTTCGGAAAAATTCTAATTTTCACCAAATTTCAATATAATAATGATACACATTATTCCGAACTTTCACTGAAATCCAATCAGTCGTTTTGATATAAAAAATTATATGATGAGAAAAAAAAGCAAGAGAAGAATTTTCGTGCAAAAAATGTATTTCGAAAAAATTCAAATTTTCAACAAATCTCAATATAATGATAATACAGATTATTTCAAACTTTAATTGAAATCCAATCAGTCGTTTAGATATAAAAAATTATTTAATGACATTTTTACACATTGTTTTTAAGCTATTAAGAAAACCAATTAAATCCAAGCAACAAGTGTCACCAATTAATGGAGAACGATTGAAACAAGGCCTTCTTTACTATCGAAGAAATTTTTGAGAATAAGTAATGAATATAAAAGGACGGTCTCAAGGTGTATATATGTATACAGCTGTCATCACGTTTCATATAGTAGTCTAATATTACAATATATAATATTAAATTGCATCTAATATTCCCTCCATGAGAATAGTCTACGAAACAAACCAACCAAATGGAAAGTTTGATTTTTAACTTGAATGCCGTCAAAACATCAACTTGATATAACTTTTTGAAAGAATTCAATGCCATTCTTATTAGCTCATCCATCAACGCGGAAACACATAACGCGTTTTCCTAGTACCTCTGTTGATACATTGATAACAATCCTTGGAGAACCGGGTTCAAGCAAGATCTTCTAGTCCACAAAATGATCATTCCTCGGGAGTGTGGAAATATTTGTGAACTTGATGGTAAGCTATAATCTCTGCCATCCGCCAATAAATGCCTCACCGTTATATCAATATCAATTAGGCCTACGTTAACGTTTTCCAACTATAGCTATAATTGCCTTTTCGTTCGGCAACTTATGAAGCATATCATTCAAACAGTCGGAACAGTACTTGAAATGTGCACGAAACTGCAAGTAAAGGGTAAAGCTCTGAATTACTTGGAAAAATTCCTAAATCCAAAACATCCCCTGCGGCCGGGCATACTGGGGGGGGGGTTCTCCCTCCGATACCCCCTTGTCACGTGAGAGTTGTCATCAGGCAATTCTATTCTTGAGCTTAAACCCTCTCAAGGATCAACCGACCACCGCTGATTTCTGTAAATCTTTCTTTCACTTACAATTACTCCATATACTTTCATTTACACCTGCTCATTCGTACCCCCAAAATATAGCCTAGCTCTTGTTAGGGTCGTTATATCAGCAATATATATTTTAAAGATCCAACAATTTAATTACACGTAAATAACCGAATGATTCACTACTAATATCTATTGAGAACTATCAACGTTCGCTGAACACTGTTGACAGTGGCAGTTAATTAGTGCCGTAACAAGGTCTGGTGGCCTGGGCAATAACGGACCGCGCTGACCGCAGCACGGCGGCAATAGCTGGTACTAATATCAACAACACGGCTTATGTCGTCATCACTGAGTCGTTATTACGTCACAGCCAGCCAGCCAATCAATGCGAAGCGCCAGTTCGAGCCAAACAAGACTCTTGTCCGCACAAAGTATTACTAAATATGAATATTGATTCCCTGAATATTGTAAATATTGTGAATATTTGTATGAATATTGTATGTTCCTCGACGTGAAAACTGATATCGATCAACATTCACATCAAATTGATTGTGATATATCGATATTCATTCTCCTGTTCGATAATCGAATCGAATGTCCCAATATCGTATCACATTGGAATTTTCAACATATTTCTCGCCACTTCGATTGCATTCCGAACAGCTGTGTCGTCTTGAGCCACAGATGTCTGAGAAACAGCAGTGAGAAGCTTTGTTACATGTAATACGGATATCGAGATCAAGTCCTGTGTATATGTTAGGAATACTTCACCACAGTCTACTTACATTCGAATGAGTCAAGTTTATCATACATAGGGCTATAGGCGCGGCAATGTTAGGGGCGAAATTATTCTATCATCAGAAACTGGTGGCCATTCGAAATTACGATATTTTTCATTGATTCGATATCGGATTGAGATTTTTTTTAAATGTTGCTTAACGACCCCACCAACAGCTAGGTTATACGGGGGTACGAATGAGCAGGTGATAATGAAACGATCAAGTGATGATAGATGAAAGGACGTTTACAAAAACCCATGCCTTATGCGGGACTCGAACCCACGCCCAACGGTGACTTCAGTTAATACCGCTAGCGATAATTGACTTAGCCACCGGGGCGGCTTTGAAATATTAGATTAATCCGAATCGAAGTGGGGATCGATATCGAATTGAAAAAACTTGAGTGGCTATAATGAGTAGAGTAAAATAAACAAGTAATAACAAAGTGGAAAAGTGAATACCTAATCAAATTGAATAAATAATAGAGCCTCCATGCACGGTTTCTCGTTGCTGTCAGTAGTTGCGTATGTGTATGTGAAGGGGGAAGGGAAGAGCTTGACGTGCTCGTAATGTGTTGATACAACTACCAGTTAGGCGTGGGTTCGAGTCCCGCATAAGGCATGGGTTTTTGTAAACGTCCTTTCACCTATCATCACTTCATCGTTTCGTTTTCACCCGCTCATTCGATAACCCCGCATAATCTAGCTGTTGGTGGGGTCGTTGTGTCGATGGGAATCAGTACAAGAGTGTTATAAGATGAATACCATAGTCTAATAATAATCTTGCTCACCATTTATTGGACTATGGATGAATACCATATTGTCAATGACTTTTTCCTTCGAAATGTGAATTGACCATCTTGAAGGTCAAATTTAATTTGGTATACTATTGTGAAAAGGGTGTAAAATAAACTGTAACAGCATAACACGAACATAAAAATTCATGACTCAAAATTCCGCCTTTCTATCCCATTCGATATCAATCGAAAACTTCGATATATTTCGATCGATATTCGATATTTGAGTTTCAATATCGTTTGCAATCTTCATATAGGCCTATAATGGCAACCCTATTGGAAACATCGGTAGGTGAATACAAGACTGGATGAAATTGTCTTGCTGCATTTCGATGGGCAAGCGCTGTGCCAGAACGAGTGCATTTATGGCTTTAGAGAGTGTTCAATGGAAGACCAGATGTTCTCACGCCCATCGCACTAGAGAGCCTCTCTAATCACACTCATTGGATGAATCATGTGAACAGAAACAAATGAAGGTTTGGCAAATCGAGACACTTCCGATAAGTCGATACCTGAAAATATCGCATCGTAAAAATTGAATCGATAACCTTATCGCTTAGAAAAATATTGTTCGTAATTGACGTATCGGTCATTGTTCACAACCCTGAAATTATAATAAATATAACTGCTGACATTTTGTTTTCCTCATCAATATTGTAAACTTGACATAGACTCAGCGTGCTCCAGTTTAGACCAAGGGTGACACAAGGTATGATCTTTTTAATTCATGTCACTAACTGTTGATATTATACGCGAATAAGTGACTGGTTATTGAACAATTCGAATAGTCCGGTGAGAGTGATTTGAAAGTCGAGGCTTGGGAACGATCGCAGACTCCTCCCACTTATAGCTGTCAATTACTGTCATATTATTCATTTGGTGAACACTTCATTCTAATCGATTCCTCCAGAAAACGGAAGCTGTAATTTCGACTTCGCTTCCACTTCACAGATTACGCTGAAAAGTGCTACAAAATCATCTCTCAACACACTTGATCAGATTAACAACATATAAACACGCGTGCATGCCTTATGCGCAGTCGCTCCTGCGCAGTATTTCTCGTATATTACCACGCAGTCAAGCATGACCTGCCAACTCGTAGAGTCACCAAGCGCACCAATCAGAGGAAGCCTCGTGCTCTACGTGTCTCTAGTCATCGGCTGATTAATGAACGAAAACACTCACAGAAGATCGACTGAATAAAGAAGGTATTCTTTTAACGCCAGACTCGCCTTTGACTGGCAAATAGTAGCAGTTTTCACCCTCTAGGTTTCCCCCAGTGCCCCATTAATTACCAGCAGGCCGTCCGTGGCACAATCACACCCTCCTTTGTCTTCCGCCAGCGCAGCGTCACAAGTCCGCACCTCTGTTTTTATTCTCTCGGTGGCCATCACGGCTTTTTGTCCCGGTGTAGTTTACAGCGGTATTCTCGGTGACCGATCCGCTCGCACTTGCGACAACGTGCGTCTGCTCGGGCCCGGGGCGCCAACACAAGCTCAACGACGTGATTCGAGTTCCTAATCTCGGCCATGAATGAATTAATCTCCCGCTCTGTTCTGTCGGAGCTCCAGATAAGATAATACGGCACAGCTTCTATACTGGATGAAGGCAGCAGTGAAAAATGAATCAGTACTTTTTACTGTCGAGTCTTTTTCTTCAGTACTTGGTCACTCATGTCGTCGTTACTGAGAGATCTGCCGCCCCTCCCTCCCCCTTCCCCTTCCCCCCCCCCTCGTACCAGCTGCCCCGTGTTTTGTTCTAATGCCAGTGCTTAGCGAAGTGCTCGTTTCAACCTCGGAGATAACTTTTTGCACCTAGCTTCAAACGTCTGCGATTATAAATGTTTGTGAAATGGTAGTTTATGAGTGGAAGGTTTGAATGCCTTGTAATTGCTCTTGAGTCCTGACTGATTATATCACAAAGAGAGAGAAGTGAAATCTTGTTCCATTTTGGAAGAGCGAAGCGAAGATAAAGAGATAATTGTTTTTCATTTTTCCTTTGTTAGCGGTCCACAGGTAAAACGAAAGCACAATTGTGATGGAATTTGGCATGAACATGTGTCATTATTCAAGCCAATGGCATGTATATAGTTCTGAAGCTCAATCGATGAAACCAATTTTGAGACAAAATATTCCTCAATTTTGAAACCCCTCATAAGAATAACACAATTGGTACATTTCGGATTTCGGAAATAATATTTTCTTGAATATGAACACACGTATATCATTCTAAATTTCCATATAAATTGAGTTGACACTTCTGAAGAGAAAATATATGCCTATAATGCATTATTTTGCACAATTTGCAGACTTTTAAATTATTCAGACCAACAACAAGTACATACCAATCAAATCGAGAACGTTTCAAATGAACAAGAGTGAGACTGTGATATAACAGTTCCAAAATCAAGGTATGTGTATCACATTTTCACACGGTCTCCAACACATTTGTATCTCACGGTCTCCATCGCATTTCATAAATATGCAAATATATCGCTGATCTGATGAGTTGCGTTTTCCTAGAATTTACATTACATTCTACATTCATGTTCTTAATCCATGCATGTTTCAAAGCCATGTTATAAACATGTGTATCCATGATTCGATTTGACAAAAACAGCTTCAAATGTAGAATCGACTAATGTGATAACTTCGCGGTATTTCTACAGAATCCCAGTCTGTACCGCCGTCCGCCTCGGGACTCGAACTCCAGCCCCGTACACAACCCCTCGTTAACAATGCATGCCATTCAAGCTGTAATTAATTGAAACTGTTGCTGCGTCGCCCGCGGCGTCGGCCCGCGCCACCGTCGCGTGGAGCGCGGAGACGAAGCTGTTTAATGAGGAGACACAAGACGACCCGAGTGTTGTGTGTGATTGAAACAAGATACGCTTGCGGCGCTAGCGTCTGTCAGGGGGAAACGATGTACATGTGCGCTGGATGAGCACACAGACTTGCTGGCAGCGCGCCAGGTCATCTGGCAATTGTCCGCTCGAGAGGAAGAAGGCTTGGACTTGTTGTTCGGACCGAGACGGGCGTTAAGTGTTTCACACTCTCGTGTTTTACTGGTCTGTATCACGTGTCAGAAACATTCGGGCCAATCGCATGGCGTGGTGCTTGTCACGAGGCTTCAATCAACCAATCACATTCGAGTATCGTTCAAACGACTACTTTATCATTATTATATTGGGTTTAACGACGCACTGTTATGATAGCGCAGATCTATTGGCGTCGGATGGATGAGCAATGAGATGATGGGATGATGAGATGAAGGTTCTTGGGTAATGGGAAGGACAGTGGGAAGCGGTCATGGCCGACTTATTGTAGGAACCATCCCGGCATTAGCCCAGACTACAGAGGAAAACCATGAAAAAACCCTGTAAGAGAGCGCGGTAACCACTGCGCTACATGTGCCGGTCAACCGACTACTTCTCGTCGTTTACACATGTTGTTATTAAGAACCTGGCGGTCATATTCGATTCGATTCGATCGCTGAAAAGTCGTTATCTACATTCTCTGGAGGACAGTTTTCTTAGAATGCATTAATAATTGCTGTAGCGCTATTAGGCCGCATGGAAAAAAACTATGGAATAAATTCACAATGTTTTGATTAATTAAAGGACCTTGCAACCCTGGGGCTGGATATGAATGAATAATGATCCAATTTTTTTTTCCCGAATTTCGAAGAAAACTAGAAATCATCAACTCAATATTGGAAGTTATAATTAATGTATTTCTCCTCCAGATATTGTGAGTGATGACGTAGGCATCACGTGACTTTGTGTCGGAATGTCAACAGAGTAGGGTAGACCTATTGCTGACGTCACGACTCAGAGATCGAGGCGGATCCAGCTGAGGACCCTTACCGCGATTACCACTTAAGCCCCGGCCTAGCCCCGGCCTATAGGCCGGCCGAGCTAAAATGGTACCAAACGCTTAGCCCCGACCGCACATGGCGGTTAACAGCTGATCGGTCCTAGCTAGGCCCGTCCTTGCTAGCCCCGCTCAAGAGCTCGCCTAAAGCTTAGGCCGGCAGGGCTAAGGAAACAAAAATGGCGGCCTACTTGCTCGCTGCGGCTGGTTTGGGTGACCAAAGTGAAGATAATTATACGCGTGTGTCTGATGTGAGTGACTTTGAACTCTTTACGAGAACTAGGCTGAATAGGGAATGTTTTACCTATCTTTTGGAGTGTTTGCGAGGTGATTTGGTCATGGAAAATGACATAAACCGTCCTGTGCCTGTCGACACGCAACTGATGGTAGGGTTGTCTTGTTTGGCTAGTGGCAGTTTTCAGTGGGCAATTGCTGCCATGTATGGTATATCACAAACATCAGCAAGTGATATTATCCGTAAAGTTGTTGTCGGTTTGAACCGATTAGCTGGGGACCACATCAAGTTTCCCAAGACTGTTGCCGAAATCAATGAAACGAAGCAATCCATATATCGCTACGGAGGAGTACGTAACACTGCTGGTTTAATCGACTGCACGCACGTGTCTTTTCAACCTTTGAGAGCTGAAGAGGCTGCATATGTAGATAGGAGAGGACATCATTCAATCAATGTTCAGTTAGTCTGCGACGCTCGATTGAAAATAACGGACGTCGTTGCTAAGTGGCCCGGTAGTATCCACGATAGCTTCATTTGGAGAAACTGCGGCCTTCGTGAGTCAATGACAGAGGTCGACGGTTGGTTGTTGGGTAAGTTGAAAGAAACTATTTTGTTTAAAAATATCAGGCCCTGGGCCTAGCTACTAGAGATTAATGTGGCAAATGCCACCTGGGTGTCCTAGGTAGGGACTTGAGCTAGTGCTCCAAGATCCAAGTCCGGCAGGTTGTTTGGTACCGGTAGGTAAGTAGGCTAGGCCTATATTATGAGCCGAGCTGATCTGTTTAAGAATAACGTTGGTTGATGGTTAGGGTAAGATGGGCCTAGTATGAGGTGTGAACTTGAAATTACAGGCTTGATGTCCATTCCACACTATATTTACTCTCTAGGCGGCTAGGCCCATATTTACACTATAATTTATATCCTACTGTATTATATTTGCTCATTGACACAAACACACTTTGGCCATTGATACTGTGAATAAATTCAATTGCCTATCCAGTCCCAGTAGGCCTATTCCAAGATTTTTTTAAAAACATTCAACTTGGAGCATTCTGTTCATGGGCCTACAGACAGCACGCTTACCTACACAAGTCATCATAATAGGCCTGTCATTCAATTCTAATACGCTGCACTACAATCCGACAGTGAATGATGAACACAGTTTGCATTTCTTGGTTATGTTGAACAATAACAAACGTGTGTTGCATGGCTAGATGGCCAAGTGACCAACACAATAATTATGTTCGCTGTCACAAACTTTTTTGTTTGTTTTTGAAGTTTGAAATGAAATGCGATCAAAATTGCCATCAACATCCGACGGTATAAGCGTATAAGGGTACATTATTCCATTAGCTGTGTGTGGGAGATAGGATTATCCTTCTGTCAAAAAACTCCTGTTCGTACGGTCGACCATGGTGGGAATCGAACCCCGGTCTCCTGAATGTCGGAGAAGTGTTAGCCACTCGACCACCTGTCTCAGTGGATAGGTTTGATCTAAGTAAATTTGTAGGGCTACCGGTACTGTATTTTAGTCATCGAGTTTGTAGGCCTACCGTAGTAACAAAATCAATATTTGATGATTATTATTTGCTCAACGACCCCATCAACAGCTAGGTTATACGGGGGTACGAATGAGCAGGTGATTATGAAGTTATGATAAGTGAAAGGACATTTACAAAAACCCACGTCTTATGCTGGCCTCGAACCCACGCCCAACGGGAACTTCAGTTTCTGAAGCGGTGCCTCAACTGACCGAGCTACCGTTGGAGGCTAAAATCAATATTTTACTTTCAATAAAAAAAAAAATTCAATAGTTTTTGCATAAACTGCACTAGTTCAGCCAGTGTGCTGCACTAGATGTAGGTTTATAGCTGAAGTCTTCACCGGTAGGCCTATAGGCCTAATGTCTTTGAAGATAGATTTTGATTTCTACCTATTTGAAAACAGCCGAGTTCTGAATGTATTTAATAACTATTGTTCACATGTTTCTCATCTAGTTGAAATGTTTCTTCAACAGGCGACGTTGGTTATCCACTGGAACCTTGGCTGCTCACAAAATTCCGTCGTCCTACTACCGAGCCAGAACAACGCTTCAATTACGCTGTAGGCAAAGTCAGGAATCTCATTGAAATTGTCAATGGTTTACTCAAAAGTCGGTGGAGAATCTTGGCCAAGTCTGGTGGCGAAATGCTATATAGTGTAGGTAGAGTCTGTGACATTACTGTTGCCTGCTGCGTTCTGCACAACATATGTGTTGACAGAAATGTAGAGCTTGGTAATCTGGAGGTGATGCCACCTGCAGATTTAGCATTCCTACCCGCAGCGGACAACAATATTGACAGAGGACAGTTATACGCTCGCAGTATAGCTATTCGTAACCAACTTGTCCTAGATGATTTCACCAACTGAATTGAGTCAAACATTGACACTTATATTATCACTTTTTAATATTCCTTCAACATACCTGTTAGGCCTACCATTTTCCTGTGACTTCAAAATTTTCTTAAATGTTTCTCAAATTTCTAAATGATGCTTAACAACCTCCTATGGGGGTTCAATTTTTAAAGAAGTTATTTCAAAAGTACTTGGACATAGGCTTTTAAACATTATTAACTACAGTATAACATTATTATAACATTATTAACTACATGGTAGGCCTGAGACCAGTTTTAAATTGATAAAGGTAAATTCATAAAAAATCATGTAATCATTTTCTTTGATAATCCTGATTTTGTGAACAGCTTATTTGTTGTGTCGGATATCTTGAAATGTCACCGCAGCTGAATGATGTCTCACCTCTTCGTGTTTCAAGAGTGTGCGTCCATCCGAGTGATGACAATTGTGAAACGATATACGTGTCGTACTGTATCGTCCATTGTTTCGGTTATACAGTCATTTTAAGTTTGAACCGACCGAACATAAGGTATATTGTTTTTATTTATATTGGGTTTAACAACACACCGTTATGATGGCGCAGATCTAATAGCGTCGGATGAATGATTGATGAGATGAAGGTTCTTGGCTAATGGGTGGATACTTAGCAACGACTTCAGTTATTTTCAATCGTGCATCGCAGATTAACTGAACATTGATCGAGTGTTGGCCTCTCCTGTCTACATGTGCAGCAAAACGTGCGTGCAGTCGATTAAACCAGCAGTGTTACGTACTCCCGCGTAGCGATATATGGCTTGCTTCTTTTCATTAACTTCGGCAACAGTCTTTGGAAACGAAGTGGTCCCCAGCTAATCGGTTCAAACCGACAACAACTTTACGGATAATATCCCTTGCTGATGTTTGCGATATACCATATATGGCAGCAATTGCCCACTGAAAACTGCCACTAGCCAAACAAGATAACCCTACCATCAGTTGCGTGTCGACAGGCACAGGACGGTTTATGTCATTTTCCATGACCAAATCACCTCGCAAACACTCCAAAAGATGGGTAAAACATTCCCTATTCAGCCTAGTTCTCGTAAAGAGTTCAAAGTCACTCACATCAGACACACACGTTTAATTTTCTTCACTTTGGTCGCCCAAACCTGGTGACAAGTGATCACGTGATGAAATACCGAACAGGGAATATTGGGCCTATGCATTCGGGATGGACCGTAAATAGTCGATCTCATTCGGAATTTGGTGCGGATAGTGCGATCGTGTCGAACAGGATTATGAGTGAAGAAGAAACCGACTTGGATGGAAGATTAACAAGAATGCAAAAATACTTTGATATCAGAAAATTCATTCAATTAAAATTATTATGTTAGTTGACAAATAATGCTGTGGTAATTTATTCTGTTTGAATTTGGTCAATTGGTATGTTCATGTACTCGAATGTATTTCTCGTGTACTTTCTCGGTGTGCTGTGTGCGAAATAAAACAATCTAGTACCGTTAAAACTTCAGTCATTAATCCAACACGTGAGATAGCACTACATTGAAATACTCCTCGCAGTAGTTTGTCAATTCAAATTAAGATCAATTTAAAAGCATTCGCTAAATATCATTTCCGCTTTGTTAATTGGCAGCCGTTATTCATTGGTCTTTATCACCACATGCGGAGGTCGTTGTTTTTGTTGTCGTACGCACGCTGTGCTAACCGAAATAACCCAATCCTACTAATTTAATGAAACTGACCTATCCAACAAACATGCCAAACTAAAATCTAAAAGCTACGTCCGGTCCGACGAATAGCCACTTTCATTATTAATTGTAAAACACTCGCAGCTTGAAATTATAGTTGGATTGATCAGCCTAAATGTATTGTTTATCATGAGTGTTTTGTCTTTTTGTTTGATAGTAACTTGCTTGCTCATGTCAATACATATCTTTGCTGACACAGTCATGTCAAACTCTTTTTAGGCAAAGCGTCTTATTATTTAAATGAATATATTTCAACATGGTGAAGTGGTCTAGAATGTCTTTTAAATTAAACTCAGTGAAACATGTTCTAAATACCTATTCTGACCTAATGCAAGATGCAACTTTTCATAATTTTACATTGTTTTCAACCAAAATGTCTAAACATCCTTCAATAACATTTGCAAAGTTGAAATGATTTATATTGTTATTGTAATGCGGATTCATGAAGACAGTGAGTAAATATATTATTATTATTGTTATTGCGCGAAGTACCAGAAGAGTCTTACGTAAATACATTTTAAAGCAAGCTTACTCTAAAATCATGTAAGTTATAACTTGCTAACATGAAGTGGGGAGACCTAAAATTGAAGTTTGGACAGTATGAGTGACATCAGGCACATTGTTGGAAGAAATAATTGTACACCACTGCAGTTTTTAGTGTTTCTTATGATTTTTTTTCTTAGTTTTTTTTTTTAAATCGTGTTTTTTCACTACGGTACTATTAAATTAGCATGTTTATGAGAATTATTGAAAAGTGGCAGGAAATTTGGAAAAATGAATTTGAAAATGAATGGAATAAATTATTGTGCGGTCTGATTTGCTGCCAACGTTTGAAGAACAGCGAGGATGCCCTGCAATGTGGAGTTGACGGCCTGCAAGGTAGAGTTGACGGCGTTCTGACCCGTTGTCACTGCTACAGTCAGCGCCTCTATTGCCGCCACCTGGTCATCAGCCGCTCGCGTCATCTCCTCTTGGAAGTGTGTCCTCCGGTGGCGACGTTGAACAGGAGGCACATATGGGTGCTGCCTCAGCGGTCTAGCACGTCGCGCCGATGGAGTTTGCTGGACTCCGACTACTTGCCTAGCTTGAGGCACAACTCGCTGCTCATGTGGCAAACGATGAAGATTTGTTGCCGCATGTGCTGCAGCAGAGTTCTCTGAAAAGAGAAAATATGTCTAGCTGATATATTTATTATATATTTATACTATATTAATAAATTATTTGAATAACTGTTATTGTAAGTACATTCGATGAAGGATTATGCTTACCGTTACCATCTTCATACGAAGTTCTTATCGCAGTCCGTCGATTGATATCGTCCGCCAGGTGCGCAATTGGCGGCGGTACTGGCGATACCGAGCAGGGCAACGTGTTCAGTAACGTGCTCTCTGGAATGGTACATTTCAATCGAATAAAATAACTTTATTTGTACAAATTGATATTTATGAACATTATACCAACTTCTGGTAACCGTGTCAACTATTTGTAATAGGCCTAGGCCTACAATACATTTTTTGATTTGAATATATACCTCCAAACTAGGGTTACCATTCTGTTGTCAAAAAGTGGGAACGATTATTCTTTTTTTATAATAATCAATATAACGATGATCAATTATTTTACTAATGTGAATAATTGATCGATAATAATTGTTGTCAGCTTAATCGAAGAAGTAATTGGCTGAAATGACAACAAAAGTACTTATGTGTCTCAACATTTATGTGAAAATAAAATTATGCTTGGCTTCTACATGCATGGCTGTGCTCTACTGTCAGTATCCACCAACTATTGATCTTGAAAATATTTAGGCGTCATCATTTGACATGTATTGAAAGTGAAACATTGTTGACAGTTTTTTTGTAACGTTTTGCCGGCCAAATTGGCTTTTAGAAGCGGTTGCAGTTGTTAGTTTTAGTGGCGAATAATAATCGTTCATCGGAAGATCATTGGCCGATCCAGATATCGTAGATTACTGATCCTATATGGTGGATGATCGACAAGATCTGTATTTAAAACCAAATTCGTATTCCGATGATAAATAATACTTGGTCAGAAGTCTCGAAAGGACCTCCGAGTGTTTGATGTAGGCCTACAACTATGTTCAGTTGTGATCTTTTTTACTTACGGTCATCGAGTTGATTCTGGTTGATTATCATCAACTCCCAGTGTGCATCCTCTTCGGAACCGGTGCGTTCTTCAAAAGCTACCGGTACCGGAGAGACGGCGCGCTCCACTACTGTGGCTGGTGGTCGGTTGGCAGCATCCATCCTTTCACGATGTTCTGTAACAACATTGTTTCATCACTTTGTTAGAACTTTACAAGGTACTGTATAGTTATAAAATGCATCTTTTTCAAGAGTTTTAGATCAATGGGCATTCTATCATACATTTGAAAGTTACTTTTCCCTAATAAAAATTCCACGAATATTGATAGGCCTAGGCCTATTGTAACATTATTACTATTTAAAAAAGAAGACTGATTGTTTCAATAGCGTAACGGTCGGTAGAAGAATTATCTTACGCTGTACTTATAAGATATGGCATATGCTATTTGTTGGAATGAAACATAAAATTATATTTTCTCACATACCTTGATGAAGGTCTCGCCCCCCTTGCACCCCTACGTATGTTTCCTCTGCAAGAAATGAAATTATCAATTCTTGCAGAGGTGTCAGTTCCGTGGCGGTGGCTGGACCTCCCCCGGTCGCAGACCTATCCCGCCTCAACGCTGCCTTGGCTGCCCGGGCTTCCGACTTCAAATGTTTCCATTTGGTCTGTACCTAAATGTTTTTGTGAAAGTGCATTAGAAATTTAATTTGTCATGTAAATACTCATCATCTTAATTAGGGCCTAGTATGATACAAATATTTTTATAGTGAGAAATTTAATTCATCATGAACGTACTTATCGTCTTAATTAGTATGATATTGCTTACCTGCGGGATGGTTCGGGAGCCTCTGCCGACGGCATTCACGGCGGCTGCGACCTGTTCCCAGGCTCTGACTTTGGTCTCGGCCGTCAGTCCAGGCACAAATCCGCCGTTTAATGTGCCGTACAGCGATTTCACTTCCGTAATAAGTGCCTCACACTCATTATAGCTGTACCCAGCAGATCTAGTTTTCTTCGCTTTCATTTGCGACATTTTATAATATAATAATAAGTAGCCCCAAGTATTGTTATTAGAGCGCAATAATATCAGCCGTAGGTCTACTAAAGTACAACTTCGAAAAAATATGTTCGAAAAATGTCAATTGTTGAATTCGTTTCTTGCTCCCGCCGTTCCAATTTCAAGTCAGCCAATCAAAACGCTTTGTTAGTACAATTTAATTTGGCAACATTGCTACTTCGTGACGTAACAAACTTCAACGACAAGTATGACGTCATCATTTTAGCTCTGGCGATCTTAGCTAGCTCGCTCTTAGGTCGCCGCTAGGCCGACGGAAATGGCGCTCGCGCGGTTCGGTCCAGCCGGCCTAGTAAGGACGGGGCTAAGAGCGGCCTTACTAGGCCAGGCTTAGGACGTTATTCTATGTGGCAGTCGCGGTAAGGGTCCATTGTAACTCACCAGCAAACACAAGATATGCATTGGAAGATGAGCGAGATGCCTATATAGGTCTACGAAGTATACTCGAAAAATCTACACACCTTGACGCATATCAAATATACTTCATTCAATACCAACGAATCTAGGGAGCCGTGAATCTATCACTGCAACATTTTTCTGCTATTATTTATATTTATTCGATGAATAGAAAAATCTTTATTACATAATTTTCTTCAAAACGGCTGGTCCGAATTGGATACAAATTTCTAATGATGTGTATCATTCTTGTGTTCACATTTGAGTAAAGTTTGAGTTATATTGGAGATATTTTTTTGGGTAATTTTATTTTCCGCTCAGCCCAATCTTATGAGGTTCTCAGAGACTTTGTCTCAAAAATGGTTTAACCGATTTGACCTCAAAACTATACAGTTCTAAGTAGGTTTACGTATACAAAAAAGTTTCATGTCGATCGGTCTCCTAGGTCAAACCCTGCAACCTGTGCAGTGCTTACAAACAAACAACAAAAACACACGGACAAAACTTCGTGAGCGTAGGATGGAAATCTTCGCTAACGCTCATCTAATTGAATTGAGATGATGATTTCTTGTTTCCTCTGTAATTCGAGAGGAAAATGACTTGCCTAACCTCTCAGTTCCATCCTCAGGTCGTGGTATCCTTCAATTATCTATTGACGTATTGACGTAACTAATCCAATGAATACATTCTTTCTCATGTAAAACGATAGCAAACAAAGATCGGGAAACATACAAAATTAAACGATGATTATTTATCGAATTAAGCTTCATTAGTATAAATAATTCCTTCCCTGAGCTTGTTCGACGGATACACGCCCACATCCGTATTGCCGGTACTCGGTTCAGTGCTCAGTTCACCTGAGGGGCAGCATCCCACCCGCTGCTGCCACTAAGTATGCTGTACCTCGGCTCACATTAAAGCGACAGCTTGATAAATGTCGAGTATCGAGCCGCATGCAAGCTTTTACAGCTTTATTTATCCAAGCTCACGGAGTAAGCAGTAAAAATCACACTGTAAGTAATTGATAGCTTTTTTTAAAAACGCTCGACTGAAATAATGAAAATCGTTTTATTGAAGCGTACCAGTGGAGAGATATAACATGGTAACTAATTGGCAAATACAATACATTTCCTTTTATTATTTGACAAATTGGCGCTGGCAACTATATTTCGTTTACATTGTAATTTATCTGGAATCGTATAAATATATATTTCCTCTTCAACGACCAGTTTACGCTCCACATTAATGTAAAGCACCTATTGGTGGGCGTGGGCAGAGAAATACACGAGCTTGGCACAATAGTACCAGGCGGCCAGGAAACTCGGCAAGTAGCGGCAGCGTGAGTGGGCTCAGTGGTCGTGTTGTTAGTCCTTATCAGGAGTACTGTTCTCAGGTCCTCGTAATGAGACGCGGTCCCGTGGGGTGATGACGTGGCTTCACATTCATGTAAACAATTCAAACATCGAGATGAAGGGAACACAAGCACATACCTTGTTGCCCAGTGGAGAATAATATGATTAGGTTCATCTATTTCTGAATTTCTGGAGCCAAGTACCACAATATTATCATGCAAGAATTATTTACATCATACAATAATTATCAATCTCACTGGTAATTGGAAGAAAGAAATACTATGCACCAAATCACGACACTTGAGATTGATTTGGAGACATTTTCCGTATTATTAACAACTCATTGGCAATATCTCTTCGGTGAAATAGAATGTAATGATAATATCACGAAATGATTGATAATAGGTTGAATAATGGTATATTACGGAAAGTTAATTTAATTGCTCGATATATTCAAACAAGCGCACAAAACATTGTGTTACAACTATATTATATATACCGTGACGTATATATATATATATATATATACATATATATATATATATATATATATATATATATATATATATATAAATATATATATATATATATAAATGTGAGTGGGTGAGTGGGCGGGGTAAGAAGAGAGGGGGGGGGGTTAATGTACGTGTTCCCAGAACAGAACAAGTTTCAACTGAGAGTAAAGTCTGTTTTTCCGCACGATTGTCGTATGTCTTGACAATAATGTCTTGTGATAAATCTCTCGTTATCCATCTTCGTCCGCGAGGCATTTCACCCGACTCTCTCCCTCGCGCTGGACACGGGAGCGAGCGAGAGAGAGCACTCGAAACGCTGGATCAAGAAATATACTCTCTTCCAGTGTTTTAAACACCGGGATTTGATAATAGATAGAGCGCACGATAAATCATACTTGTGAACATTGTTAGATTACAGCCAGACAACATCACTAATAGAGTCTAGAGACAAGTGTACTCGGGACACGTCCTGGACTCCGGCCCACGTCACCAAGGTCACGTGTGGCTGGAATAAAACACACGACATCTGGAGTGACGTCTGGTTACTAAACTAATCTAGTCCTACAGGCATATACTCGTACCCACGGAAGAACGAGGTCGTATACCAGAATAACAATCAATAAACGCTGTTTTATTATTTATCACTGTGGTGGTACTGTCAAGTGTACTATGATTCTTGAGTACGGGATTTACATAAGAAACACAACTACATATTTCAAATATAATTCCTTGGAGTTGCGGCGAGATCAAGATGCATTCACCGAAGTTTTCACAATTATTTTGTTGGCAGACAACTCTCTTCTTTCGTGGACACAATTATGTGTGCGTTGTAATAGAACTTCGATATCTTATACCGTTGAGAAGCTATCAACAAAAATCTGATATTTCACTAAATCAACTTCCATGCACTCTTAACGTGTTGGCGGTGTTTGCGTGATGAGAGCTATGCCGGCTGGAGTTTAAATCACGGCCCCGATTGGGCATAATGACCCTAATATGCCAGAATAGGGCATACTAGGGCCAGAATAGGTATAATGTTGTCAACATACATCTACGTTCATCCACATTTATTCATTATTAGACGAGCTTTAGCGAGGATTCAATTCGACACACTGAAAAAAATTGGTGTTCGTTTTTATGTTTTTTTTTTGCTTTTTATGTTTTTTTGTCGGTTCTCCACAGGTCACACGGCTTCAGCTGCTATCAACTTCAAACTTTTTTTCATTGTGGTTCCTCATCTAACTTAGATCAGTATAGTTTTGTGGCATTATCGTATGGTAACTTTTATTTCTATGAATTTTGGACATATTTTAAAATATACCCATTAACACAGCGGAAAAATTAAAAAAATATATATTTTCCAAAAAAATTTAATTTTGCGTGAAGTTGAATTACATTTTGATACACATTTCTGGGAATTTTCAGCTCGATCGGGTAAGCCATTTTGAAGAAAAAACATAAAATGTGCTCAATTGGTACCACTCAAAGCAGTTTTTACCCATTTTTACCCATACTATTACTATCCGCTCGTCTAACAACGCATATATGGCGTTTTCCTAGTACACAAAAATCCCACCGTTTTAGTTTGACTCAATATTCTGACAAGAGCGTCGAGTCGGTAAATAACACCACCACTTCTCCAAGTGACCACTCGCTTCCCACAGCTCTGCGTGACGTCATCGCCAACTCCCATCCCACCTCCTGTCACCACTGTAAACATCTTTCACTGACGCCACGGCACGGTTATGCTTCAACAAGATCATTGCGACACGGCACGGTAATGCTTCATCAAGCTGGTAATAAATTGAATCATTCGGGAACTTTTTGCAATAAGAACGATGATTTATACGCTGCTGAACAAATATTTGACCAAACTGCCAACCATCAATCATTTCACCGCCATTTTCTACAGCACTGGAACTGAAATGAAAAATGATCCTGCAATTATAATTCAGATATTTATATAAAATCTGTGTCATTGACATTTTAATGAATCAATTGCCTTTGCCAGATATCAGTTGCATCACATTAATAATAATACGTCAAATTACAAAGTGCTAGAAATGTCAAGAATCTAATTTACCGTACCTAGATATTATTTGTCGTTTTATTTCCAACTGATTAAATTCTCTATTGCGTGATTCATTGATTACACAAGGTGTCTGTGCGACGTACAAGCACCTTGAGAAGTCTTGGGACGGAATGAAATGCGACCCTCGCGATCTCTGGGCCCACTTCTGATAGCTTTGGCCGTGAAACATCAAGTATGTTATAATGCCTGCTTTGTAATAATAAAAATAATAATTATAATAATAATAATGTATTACCAGCGACTACACATGATACAGTATGGTAGAAGTCAGCATGAACAAAACTATATAAAGTCAATATTTCGGTACAGATAGACATGATAATTTCTACTCTAGAAATTGACTCACTGAAATTGACATCAGTTATACTAATATATTGAATAGTTGGAAACAAAATATTTACAAGAACATTCTTACCTGAAGGAATAATATGGAGGAAAAGTGAAATAACTCGGCTTGGTGGATAGATTGTTCTCTTGGAATATACAATATGTGTTGAGTGTCATTAGACATGTGCAACATTATTCAGACATTAGACATATTATACATTAGACATGTCTGTGGCGACTCAAACGTTCCTAAGAACATTCCCGTTAGAACGTTACTTAGTACATTCTGGTGAGAACGTTCCTTAGAACATTCCCGTGATCTGTGTAAACCGGCGATTGTGATACGGCGATGGGATGCTGTCAATGGAACCGGAGGAAGAAGAGACGCGCGAGATTGTTGTATCGATCGCCCGTGGCGCGAGAAGTTGATAAAACGTGTGACATTTCTCATCTGAACAGTGAAATATCACCTCAGCCAGTCGGGTGTGAGTGAAACAGTCGAGAGGGAGAACACATATCAGGTTCATCTCACTGACGTTGTCTTCATTTCAAGGACAGCTCCCGTTTTCATGTTCTACTCATCGTCCCACGCAGGTGCATGAGTGGTATGGGCACGGAGGAAACGAAGTTTAATGGGAAAAAGCGAAAAGAATTTAATAAAAAATGAAAACGTTATTTGAATATTATGGAAAATATGCCGAGTATCCAATTTTAATATTACACAAGTATTCTCTTTTCCCAATAACCTCGGAATTTCGATATACAATCATTGTTTTCTCAACAAGGCTGAGGATGAGTTAGTTTACGAGCCCGCATCTTAGCTGAGAATATTTCTCTTCGAAATGCGTATTTTCAGGGTGACAGCATTCATAATTAGGGTACACTTCCTACCAGTGTTTTTAAGTGGAAAAGGGATGATACTCTAAGAGTTCCAGTAACCACCGCTAGATGGCGGAGTTTTCCATATTTTAATTTCGACTAAATCTGGTTACATTACACATTTTGGCCAACGAAAATGGGAAGACTGTGAAATTATAGGCAAATCAAGATTTCAAATATTGTTAAGCAAAGTTGAACTAAGAGATGTGCCCTTGTGATTTTTTTCTACTATCATTGGTTAACCGGAAATTCAACAATAGAAACCATCAAATTAGACACATTTTGATTCAATTGATCTTTATCATGAAATTATTTCCCAAAATTCGACTACACACATCTAATGTTGAGGGTATTATTCATTGATTGGCTTTGCAGTTTACCACAAGTCCCTGGTGTTTGTAGTTGTTGAGATAATGTTGCCAAAGTGCACCAGGCTGTACACCTGTCCAAGACGCGGGCTTCTAAGACCGTGTTGAAGCGGCCCCTCTCGGTTGTTCCAAGACTCCGAGGTGGACTCGTCACCTGATGAATAATCATCTCTGGACTATTTTCAATGAGAGATAATTGAAATTTAACACCAGGTTTGCGCTGTCTGTGACCATACTTTTCAGCTCACTTAAAAGTATTCCAGTTTCCAAGAGTTTGCCAGAATATCGCTTGAATATCACTAGTTGATCTCCGTATTGCTGATGAAGGTTCCAATGCTGGCCACTAGGGCATGTACCGAACACTGTCCCGCGTCAGGCAGCGCTTAGTAAGCTCTCTGCTCAGAGCTTCCGCATTATCTCATCATTTTCAAAGATATACCGTTAATAAACATATTTTCAGCGGTCTTCCTTCGAAAAGGTTAGAATCCGAGTTGAATGATTTCATCTAACATAGTTTTGAATTGGGGCGAAATTTTCTTAGTGAAACTTTTCGCCTTATGGGGGAGGTTTCAAACTGAATATTTTCAAGCAGTTTCCGAGATAAACAGGTATCAACTCACCAGCTGGCAGTGAGGTAAGCCTGCTACGTCAGGTATTCCAAAATGGCGGCCAAGAGCATGGCCGCCCGATGCGCAAGCGCGTGTCTCCTTGCTGGCCACACTATTCTCGACCTGTATACGCTATCCACGTTAGAAATGAGATCAGAGTTTTGTTTGTGCAAACGACAGACCATGGTAAACAAGACACACATTCGCTGTACCCAATGACGTCACAGGTAGTGTCACGTGTGCTCTAGGGACACATTGTCGATGACGTCACAGAAAATGGCATGTTGACTCCAGGGCTGATGACGCTTGTATACTAGGGAACCGCGGAGTGGAGGCGCCCTACGCCGTGCTGGTGTACGTCACAGATAGTGTCACGTGTGTCGTGTGTTCTAGGGCTGATGTCGCTTGTGTTCTAGGGCTGATGACGCTTGTGTTCTAGGGCTGATGACGCTTGTGTTCTAGGGAACCGCGGAGTGGAAGCGCCCTTCACCGTGCTCGTGTACGCAACAGGACGTGTCACGTATGTTCTAGGGCTGATGTCGTGTGTGCTCCAGGGCTGATGACGCTTGTGTTCTAGGGAACCGCGGAGTGGAGGCGCCCTACGCCGTGCTGGTGTACGTGCACGGGGAGTCGTTCGAGTGGAACGCCGGCAGCCCGTACGACGGCAGCGTGCTGGCCAGCTACGGCCACGTGGTCGCCGTCACCCTCAACTTCCGCCTCGGCGTCCTCGGTGAGCGAACACTTTAGCTATCGGGTCCTGGGAGTCACAACCCCGACACTAGGTATCAACGAATAATTATGATATTTATGTTCCAATCTCAAAGAAAACTAGAAATCATCATCTGAATTTCAAAAATAGTAATCATTTGATTTGTTCTCCAGGACCAGGCCTTTTTTCCGTTTCGTGACGTAGACATTACTAGATTATGTTTATGTTCATATACAGAATCGGTATTGCTTAGGTCATGAGTGACTCGCGGTCTCTGGAGGACAAAAAAAAATGTAGTTTCATCTCTTCAATTGAGATGATGATTTCTAGTTATCTTTAACATCAGAGAAATAAATATCGTCATTATTCATGAAAGTCTAGTTTCAGGGTTGTGATGCCCTTTAACTTCATGTCATGTTAATGTAATGTTACGTACACCAATGTAACTTCACATCATCACGTCCTGTGAATTCGTTTCTGAAATGGTATTTTAGTGGGCCTTTCACTCAGCCGTGCTATTTTTACGAACATTCCTTGTTGTTTTTTGTCCTCTTCGGTCCCCTAGTTTGGTCCCTGCCCAGTCCGCCCCTGCATCCTACTCACATTAGAGCTATGAGGCTGACTAGTATTGCGCTCACACCAGCAGTTGGGTCAGAGTCAGAGCCGACTTGGTCGTCTTGAGCCACTATTGGCTGAAAGACTTCCCCGCCGGGTGCGACATGTTGATCCCTTATACGCCTCAACGCAAGGCGCATTCTCTCTTATTTGTTGCTCATATCGGCTAATAAGCCATTAAATTTACTTCGTCTCGGTGGCTTTATGGTAACACATTCTCTTGTGGATCAGTAGGTCGCCAGTTCGAACCCCGCTATAGCAAAACATTTTTGTTATTCCCATTAAATTATGTTTTCGATAATGTTTTACCATCCTTCTTCGTTTTCTGAAAACCTTTTTTTTCTAATAACATCGAAACTTGATACAAAATCATTGTTCCCCAATTAAGGCTGAGAATAAAAGTAGGATCATTTGGACGGGGCACCACGAGGGCGATCTTACCACCCCATTGTATTATTATTTCAAATTAAATGCAATGAACTTTGACACCAGGTCTACGCTGTCTGTGACCACACTTCTTCGCCGCAGATAAAAGTCTTCAGTTGCCGAAGGTCCGGAACACATTATAAGTATAAACCGTTTTTGCGATATATCCGGACACTACCAACATTGGTATTAGGAAATCCAAACACACGAATGTTGATATCTTTCACTTTGAACTAAGTATCTTCTTAGGCAATGTTCACTTCTTCCAAAACAGCAGATGCAAAGTTCATCATTATACAAAGGATGAGAAAAAAAAAATAAGGAGTGATAGGCTTAAAGTACTGGGAAAACGCCATATGCGTTATTAGACGAGCGAATAGTAATAGTATGGGTAAAAATGGGTAGAAACTGTTTCGAGTGGTACCAATTTAGCACATTTTATGTTTTTTCTTCAAAATGGCTGACCCGATCAAGCTGAAAATTTTTCGAAATGTGTTTGAAAATGTAAATCAACTTCACGCAAAATTTCATTTTTTTGGAACATGAAAATATTTTCTTTTTTTTTCGTCATGTTATTCTAATGGGTATTTTTGAAATTTCTAAAATTCTTTAAAAAAAAAGTTACCCCCCTATAATGCCACAAAACTATACAGATCTAAGTTGGATGAGGAACCATATTGAAAAAAAGTTTGAAGTTGATAGCTGTAGCCGTTTGACCTGTGGAGAACCGACAGAAAAACATGAAAAAAAAAACATAAAAACGAACACCAATATTTTTCAGTATGTCAAATTGAATCCTCGCTAAAGCTCGTCTAATAACTAGGCATATCACTACCAATTACCTGAAATAACATAATATGGTATTATTGCCGTAGAAATTACTATTACGGAGAATTTGTTAGTGCACAGAAAAGCTATTAGGGTTAGGTTTGTGTCTTCTCTAATTTTTTCTCCTTGTTTTCTGCTAAGGTTTAGTTCAAGAAAGTTCACACAGTATCTCCTTCAAAGAAAAAGCTATATTTCACTGTTGAGTGTTGATTGTGCAATAATTGAAGCGAATGTAGCCCTTGCGTTGGGCCCTGTACTGGATCGTATAAAGACGCTGGCGGGAACCAATGGTTGCTCCGGCGACCCATTACACATCTCGCACTGGATTGCAGGATCTTATTCAAGGATCTTATTCAGATATCTGCTCTGAATAGACCCTTTTCGAACTCAGAGAGCCATCTAGTGGCAACGTTTGAACTAGAGCGAGATGTGAGTACCTGCGTTTGAAAGGCCTATGCTGCCAATGCTATTTAGCACCGGTTATTTGAATTTTAACGTATTTACTTTAAATATAGTGGTGTTTACTGTATTCTGAGAGATGTAGACACTGTCAGAGTCAGTAAAATGAGAGATAATGCAAGTCATATATCTCGGTGTTTTTCCTTTAACCCTGTGGATAAATGAACAGACTATTTTCAATAGTACTAATACACCCAGAACGAAACACCAGCGATCTCGGCCCTTAGAAGGCAGTAAGCGCCTGCGCACTGAATTTCGAAAAAGGTCTATTATATCAATTGTAAGTGGATTTGTGTGATCGCGAGACTAAATATCAACAAGTAGTTACGAGTCAGCAAGGGAAGGAACACAAAGTCGCGTGGGGAAATAATAACAATCACCTTCAATCGTCCTTCTGATAGTAAAGTGTCTTTATTAATTATCAGTAGGCCTGCTTGGAACTTTGCCCACTTCCGTTTCACGACGGTTGTGATTGATTTCCCATTGGACGCGACAATTTGAGCAACTGCCTCAATGGCCTAGTTAGTGTATGTGTAAATCTGGGCCTGGAGTGTATTAGTTGTATTTTTGGCCGCAAGAGCGTTATAATTGAAATACAGCCTTCGAGGCGCACGTAGTGACGATTTGAGAAGGCAGTGAGAACTATAATCTTACGGTGGTACCAACTTATTCTTGTTCACAACAGAACTAGCCTACTACAATAACCTTAATTACCAACGATCATAAGTTATAGCCCAGCTGTTTTGGTCCAAAGTTTCGGCCTAGCCAATTGACCAAAAGTTAAACAACTAATCTGTCCTGAACTTCTAGGTCTTGAGCAACCTGTATGGTAGTTAGAGGAGGGGTAGGGAAGGGAGAGTGGGGGAGGGGGAGCTGGCTCCTCTACATTGACACAAACCTAACACACCCAACATTAACAATCAGAGAAATACTTGAACCTGTGAAAGCTGTGATGACCTATCTAATCTCAATAAAGCGTTCAATATTGAAACAATTGATTGGGTTGTTGATAATCTCAGCGATACGTAAAGTAGAATATATAGTTCTATTATAGCTGTTCATAGACTACGTCACAATGAAATGTCTGGCACATTTCATTTCATTTCATTCATTTTCTTCCAACTATATTACAGAACATGTTGAAAACAATGTATAGGCCTATAATATGTTATATAATGGAAATTGGCGGAATTAAAAATCCATTTCAGGTAGAATTGATCGAAAGCAGAAAAATAAATCATCCTCTAAAACACTGATCCAATGTTTATGTAAAGCTTCCTGATAACGTGTATCATAGTTGTGTTAATATTCAATAAGAATTTTACTGAGGAATCGACAACTTGTTTCAGAAGTATTTCATATTTGATCAAAAATCTTCTTTCTGAAAGTTCGTGGGACCGATTGGGATAAAAACAACACATATCTGAGTTGTATGAGCATGCGTGTCCAAATCAAGTCTCAAGTTGACCATTTGTCGTGTGCAGTGCGCAATATTTACGGCGCAATATCTTCTGAAATAAGCAACAAAATCATCTTTTTCCAAGTGACAATACCGGTAACTCCCAAAAACTATACAGTTCTAGGTTGAAGAAGTGTGCATGCCTACAAAAAAATCATATCGATCAATAAATCAGTATAATAAAACAATCACAGGCACATCCAGCGCAGTGGTCAACGCGCTCGCTTCATGTGATCCGGGAGGCGAGGGGTTTTCGAACCCGGTTCGATCCCCGCCGCCGTCCATCTATGCATGTATGTTTCATGGTTTGCCTCTGTAGTCTAGGCTTATGTGGGGATGGTTCCCACAATATAGGCCACGATCGCTTCCTCCCCACTATCCTTCCCATTATACCCAAGAACCTTCATCTCATCATCCCATCATCTCATTAATCATCCATCCGACGCCATTAGATCTGCGCCATCATAACAGTGCGTCGTTAAACGCAATATAAACAAATTATGAAACAATCCTGGATTGTATGAAGAATACAAGAAACATCTCGGGCCGAATGGAAGTTCTCGCTTACGCTCATCCTACAGGAACAAATCGCATGCACACCTCAATTCTTCTCGCCTACATCTGCAATCAGTACCTATGCTCACCACTGGAGTTCCTGGTGCCTGCTCGGCAGCAGCACAATCCAGCGTGGTTACCTTTATTACATCACCATTGACATGTCTTGGTGGTATATCTTTCGTCAATGTTGTGATACAAGAGTCGAGCGTGAAGATCCACATGACGTCATCACATCGCAACATTCTGATTTCTCCCCTTTCTTCCCTTTCTCCCCTCTCTTCCCTTTCTTCCCTTTCTTCCCGTTCTTCCTTGCGAGATAAAGTGCGTACGGCCACCCCGGGAAGAGTTACTCGGCCAGATGATCGCTAGAGAAAGGCATCAATAACGTTGTTATTTGGTTATATATTTCTCCAGCAGAACGTATTTCCAGTGCACCTCGGAGAGCCCCCTCCCCCCCCCCCCCCCCCCCCCCCCAGCATGAAGATCGAGATCATGCGTGGCAAGGAAACAATATCAGGCCCACATTTCACATTCCCTCCGTCGAGTCTCATAACACGTCACGACATACATGTGCACTCACCCGTTACTTAGAGACTAACGCAACATATGCGTTGTCGGATGGACATATTCATATGAAATGTAGTAGATACCTATACACAATATGATTCTGAAACTCTCATGTCATCACCTTCCTGTTTCATCTGTTGTTTATTCTAATCGTTTTAAGATTGATTTGGATTCACGTGTTGCTCTTCCTCGTAGCTTTAAAAGCCAATCATGTAGAAAAACAACATTATCATTTTTATTCTTAAAAACGGATCATACGATTATGTGAAACTTTGGAATGTATAATTTTTCTGCCTGAGAATTCCGTGTAAATATAATATATCCGAGGGAATTATTTGCCAAAATTCCTCCACTGGGTTACTTTCATGTGGTTTTTCGAATATTAGGAATAGTTTTCCTCGAAGTGGTCCAACTGAAACTACCCAGTATTGAGTTGGTTGATGCCACTCATCGGTAACCATGTGCGAGTGCTCTGCTCCTAGCTCTGTATTGAATACTGCATGTAAATAAACAACAGTCGCTCAAATCGTGATGGTTGTGTTTTAATCCAAGATGTCTCATTCTTCAGTCGGGTAATTGGTTGAGCGTAGAGAAGACTTACATTTCACATAGGCCTTCAGAAAAAAATGAGTTTATTTTTTTTGTGCTTTTATATTTTTTTTTTCATCTTATGCTTTTCAACTCCCCATCCGACCAGTGCTAGGATCGCCTGCATGCACCTCCTCTCACTTACACTGGTGCCATCTCACTTACACAAGCACCATCTCACCTACACAGGCACCATCTCACTTTCACAAGCACCATTCAACTGATACTCGCACCGTTTTCTACCTATACACAGCGATCCACGCGACACAAACACATCTTGAATACCTGATGTTTCCAGCTGAGTCGACCTGACACGTGATCAGTTGCGTATTATTGTTAACGACTCCCTCCTGTTCTGTTTCCCGCGTGCCGGCGATACACAGCTCGACAATCCCGCATAACGAGCAATTATCCCTGCCGAGCCCGGGCGGGTCATCTTGATTGCGTGCGGGCTGATCCGGCTTAACTTGTTCCTCATCTCCGTCAGAGGGCGATTATTAATACTTTGAGGCGGTTATGGGGATCAAAGAATGTGCAGGGAAGAAAGAGCAGATGGAAATCTTCATCAATAGATTACCAACTTCTTGTAGGCTGGCTGGCTCACAAGAATTGTCTTGGCTGGTTGGGGAGAGAGAGAGATTTATGGAGGATGGAGAGAGAGGATTTGTCGCATGAAAACGACGTCTGGGTGGCACATAAGTTGTCTTGACGAGGATCTCGGAGAACCGCGGTCAGCCACTGAACGGCCCGTTACGCACACCAACCCTTAGACAATCGATCCGCGCCGAATAACACATCGCCGTTCTACACGCTGTACACGAATACATGTTTATATGTGTATACATATACAGATATAGGCCCATAAAATAATGATACATATATATATATATATATATATATATATATATATATATGGGATGTTATAGCAATGTCGTTAAAGATACTCCTCGACTGGGACTCGAACCAGAGACCCTCTGATTGCCCGTCAGGTACTCTCCCACTGAGCTACCGAGGTCATATTTTTAAGACACAATAATCCACATTATTCTAAGATGTCACTTGATCCGCGTCAACAGTTTTGATGAAAATAACGTACTTGATAATTTCTTACATCGAATGAAGTTGTCAAGAAACATATTGAGAAAAGCAACAGGTCAAACAAATTGGAACATGAACGATTGTAATGAACAAGAAATAAAACAGGAAGGCAGTGACAAGTTGTTTCAAACTTAAGATGTAAAGCCTACTTATAGCTTTTCATTAAATTTCATATAAATATATGCATCCCATCCGACGCATGCCTTTGCCTTGTAAAAATACGAGAAGAAATAACGATTTGAAAACAAACAGAGAAGAGAGGAAACATTGCTGAAAAATAAGCTCGATATGATAAGAGGATTGGAATCTTTTTCATCCCCAATGCAAAAGTTGGAATTGTTCCCTGTCTCGGAATCATTA